>JANTPZ010091503.1:0-23568 GCA_025593235.1 Vachellia pachyceras
GTAATTGAAAATATATGTATATTAAATATTAAGAAAAAAAAGGAAATTTCTTTCAATTAATACTAACGCCACACAAATAATTGCATCATACAATTGTTTAACTAACAAGTAATATGAAATAATTAATTTAATCATAAAATCTCTACAATTTGATCTCTAATTGCATCACGAACATGCTGCATATGTGTTGAAGATGATGTTATATTTGGTGACGACAACTCATCTATGTCAGATCATCAGTGTCTTCGATAACACTTTCATTATCGCGGAGTGAATTGAGCATGGTACAACAGCTCCACAGCCGGTATTAGAAAAGCAAAAGTTTTACCGGAACCCGTCCTTGCAGCACCAAGAATATCTTTCCCAATCAAGAGGGGCGGGATTGCTCTCGCTTGAATCTGCATTAACATATAAAATCAATATTAATGTCGGCTAAATATTCTAGCCACACAAATTGGATGTGCTTCCACAAGATACAATTTAACATAATTTGTGAAGATGAAAAACTACACTCTATCTTCGTATAGAAAAGAGACGATTTATTATCTGTCCTTAGACAGGCCAAAGCCAATAAATAATTATTCTTCAAAAAATCATTTAAAAACAACAGGAGGGTTAAGAGAAAAATTATAACTTAAGTTGATATATTATAACTCTAGAGACAGGGCCAGAAAAGTAACCTAAATCGTATGCTCGAATCCCATATCCTTAATGGCCTTAAGAGGAGGTTCAGACAAACCCAGAGAATCAAACGACACAGTGCTCATTATTCCAAACCCAACATTCTTTAACTTCCTTTGTTCGCCCTCCTCCTCCTCCTCCTCCTCCTCCTCCTCTTTATCGCATCCATTTTTCCTTTCACTCACTTCTTCACCGCGCTTCACCTTTTTACCCTTCTTTTTCTTATGCAACTCAGCAGACTCCTTATCCCCACCATTCTCGATGGCTTCTTCGACTTCTTCCTCCCCATGCTGGTTTGACCCTTGAGGTTCCAAATGCTCCTTAGTTACAGATTTTCATGGTCTATTCCTTTTCCTCATCCTCTTCTTGCCTTCCTCGAGAGACGGAGACCGCTTGTCTTCTGTTTCAGCCATGAATACTAATGGTTCCAATTCTCCGCTCTATCTGGTTAACAGCAGCTCCAACCAACTCCTCCAACGAACCCCACCATGCATTTTTTGCCAGCCGCTCACTCCCCTAGTTTTTGCCGAGAAGCTCCTTCCAACAGCGAAGCCCTTTTGCGATGCCGCCCAGCCAAACGATGAAGCTTTGATCCAATCGCGATTTTGGGCCAAAAAACCACTTTTGGGCTGGCTCGTCGCTAACCCAAACACGTACACTATATGTACTTAGAGCAATGTTTTAACAAGAATTTATTAGATTATAAAGTGTGTTGTATGATTTATTTAAAAATTTATATAAATACATGAACAAATTATTTTTTTTTACCTGGAGAACAAAATATGTTTAGATTCTTACTGAGTGCAAAGTGTAATTACTGGTGCTAATTAGTACTCTATTTATCCGTTACGGACAGTGCCCGTTTGAGAACAAAATATGTATCCATTTCCTTAAAGTATCTCCTTTAATTATATGCAGGCAAACTTCTCCCCCCACAAAGAAACTACTTTAATATATGCAATAATTATAAAGAGTTTAAGTAAAAAATAAATTTAAGAGATAAAAAAATTAAAACCTTATATTTATAATCAAGATAAAACACATATATTGGCTCTTATATTGACAATGGGAGGGAGTATAAACCGTAGAGAATCATGGACTTAGGATTAATCAGCAATTAAACAGCACGAAGAGGCAGATGCATAGGTAAATGCTGCCTCGCTAATGCTGATTATGACAATTAGTAATTCCACTTAACAACTTTTTTTTTTTGGCTTTTTTCACCCTCCTTTTTTAATATATTGTGTGGTCAAGTTCTTGCTTGTAATTGCCGAGAATGTTATAAACAGAGCAAACTGATGTATTTAAATGAAGGGGAGAATTTCAGCCTGAGGAAATTAAACATGCTGGCCTTTGACGATGAAATAATTGCCAAGTAATGCTCGATGAGGATGGACGTTCTATAAGTGCATCATAACAACTGTAACATCAGCTCAGGAATTCAAAATTCTAAAAGTAACATTGTAGCAAACAATATTCACAATCTGGCGATTTCAACGGACTTCTTGAGGGCTTGCAGAAGACTCCTCATTATTCTGGGCTCACCAGGTGGTTCCTTATCTTTTAGGAGTCCATTTCTTATGGCACGGAACATTGGAGTTGAGTTATTAGTTGCTGGAAAAACCAAGCAGTCAATATGCACAAGAACTTCTGTTTTCCCATCTTCAACTGTGATAAAACCCAATCTAGCTCCACCTGGTACTTTGTCCACCTAACTCTGAAGAAGCATTCAGTTATCTCAGATCAAAGTGCCTAATAACCTACAAGAACTAGATCTTTATTTCCAACAAAGCAGCATTTGTAAGCAATCAAACATGCAAAACGAAAACACTTTTCTCCATAAGGTTTGGCATCCTTGTAGTTGTAGGCTAATCTTTAACAGAGAGATTCCGTTCTTCTGCCCCCTGTGAGTGAGCTTATCTCAAGCAGACATTCAAACAGCACACAAGGAAAAGTAAGCAGTTTCTGCAGATTGACGAGTGCACTCACCCTAAACCCTAAACCCTGTTGTACTATGATAGACAACAAATGTTTCTGTTGTTGGATGCAGTTCAGATTTTAGAAATGGTATAAAGACTCTGCACATTAAAAATCCTTTGATGCATTGCAGAAAGAAGTCAATGAACATACCTTCAGAGGCACGGGAAGTGGCAGATTAGCTCCTTGGCAAAGACTGTTCGCCCACTGTCACAAGCCCAAGAACAAGAGGCAAACAAAACTAAAATAGTGCTTCCGTCAAAACAGACAGCAGAACCCATTTCTACCGCAATCATTTAATTTACCAAGAAAAAGGAATTGAAGTCTGAAGATGTCTTCCTTATTATTTCAGTATTAAATGGAATATGATAAACCGCGCTTATGTTTTTCTATTTAACCGTGTTTTATCTTAGAAAAAGTTTATCCAAGTGCCACAAATCTCTTCCCACTAAAAATAAGTTTGTTTATGTTCATTGAGAATCAAGATAGTAAACTTCAAAAGATCCTGAAAATCCATTTATCACATAAAAAATTTGAGTTATAATGAATGTTTAAGGTGCACTGTAGATTTTGGCTGACTGTTGGAGGATTTCCTTCCTAACTACTCTAAAGTCTTGGCCTTATCCATGGTTCACATTTCTGATACTAGCATTACAGAAAATCAGTGAGTGATGCGGAGTAGAGGTAGAAGACAGATTGGCACGCACACCTGAAAAAGCAAGGATTCGAATCTTTTGAGGTCAGTGTCCGGAGGCAAAACCATTGTCCCAAGAGAGACCCCATCGTCATCGTCGGTGGGGCTACCATTACCGGCAGAAGCCTTGACTACTGGCAATGAAATAACCGTTTGATTGAGATTGCTAAGGGAGAGAGAGAGGTGGCTGTGGCAATTAGGCATAGGGGAGACGAGGGAAGTGGAAGAGAAGGAAACATGGGGATTGAAGCGCGCGAGGTACAGAAATTGCCTTATAGAAAGTACCATGGCTTTCCCGCCTTCGCGTACTAAGCAGCGACTTCTCGGTGTAACGGTGCCAAGTGAGGAGGGAGCATGCAGCTACGATATAGCGGTGGTGGAATATCGGCAATCAGATTCCGAGTTTGAGGAGGGAATGCCTCCAAATGATGGCCCACCAGATAGCCTTCCAGAATCCAAATTAGCCATAGCCGACTGTCAATTGCAAAATATTTTGCGTTTTCCCTTGGATTCTCTGCACTCTCTCTTCCGTGTCTTTGGTTGATCATCCGGAAGGTAAAATTTTATTTTAATTTTCTTTACCAAATATCTGTCCTATTACATCTGCCCTACCAATTTCCCCGTAAATAGTTGGAAATAAATACATTAACCAACGTGCCTTTCATTATATAAAATCTTTTAGTTTATCTTTTATTTCCTTTCAAGACTATCCTTGTCTCTTACTCTTAACTAAGTTTTCACTGCCTAATTATTTTAGGTATGACTGGGGATAAATGCAAATTAGTTAGGGAATAAGACTTCTTATTTACCTTTATGAAAACTCAGTTGCATATCAAGAAGGTCAATTGCACAATGTGAAAACTCAGTTGTGCATAATATGATAATATGGAAATTCGATTACGTAATATAAAAGATCAATTGCCCAATTTTAAAAGTTTCATTATACAATTAATTTTTCAACGAAGGATTTATCCCCCCAATTCTGCCTTATTTTTACCCTCCAAAACTATCTAATTGTAATTTTAAAACAATCTTTACAATTAAAAATATTACTCGGATATGTTATCCAACTTGCCTATGTGTCTGCTTTGTAGAGATATTATTTGGCTTGACTGTAACCATCAATTGAAGAGGAACTTCACTTCTAAAAGACGATCACGTTCAGAACTATAGTCTGAAATTTGTACACAAGTGGTAAGACAATCACATCCCGGACACAAGGAGTGTAACTTGTACCGTTAAACTTAAAACAGCAGAGGTAACTCTAAAAAGCCAAAATATAGCAGCGTGTTGCGATGGCCCCAAGAAAGAGGTTTTACCCGAGCTGTCTCTGCGAGTTTCAAACTTAAGCACATGTGAGGTACAGTGCCCCTACGAACATGCTTCCAGTTTGGGAATCAAACTTCTCCATGCATCAGCAATACCATTTGCAAGGCGTGCCTGACCTTTGGCAAATTCATGAAAAGCAACTCCCATGTCTTTAGTTTTCTGTTCCTGAAAACGCACCATCTCCTCGTTCATTAATCTAACAATTGTTTCAAATGTCTTTGCTGCTTGTTCACTCTCTGCCTTCAACTGCACCACAAATTGAAATGTCACGATCAAGCAAACCGATCAGTGTACAATTGCTAATTGAAAAGTGGATGACAATCTTGAACAAACTTGCCTCATTATATTCATGTTGTGCTTCTGCCACTTTATCGGATCGTGTCAGCGTGAGTTTGTCGCTGCATTCCACCGGCAGATATAATAAATAACGAATCAGAATATTAGTTACGTTACAGTCTTCCGACCACATGGAAAACTCCAGCTTCTTTGCATTTGTAAAGAAAATAATGGGGGGGGAAATTGTGTAGGGGACCGTGCAACAATAATTAGTATTAAGTGCCACATCAGCCCCAAAAAAAGTACATTAAAACCGCACTATATCGTGGCATACTAGATTACTTGAACAACAGAACCATAGAGCCAGGAACATACAGATTAATCTCCTTCAGCTTCACAGTTTCAGCTAGCTCACATTGTCTCCTGAAAGCATTGGCTCTTTCTGCTATCGTTGCCTGTTTCAGAATAGCCAAAAAGTGGATAAATGCCTTGGTTTCCCTTTCATTCTTTTAATTATTTCCGTGAGGCAGTTGGGACTTATGATCTTACATAACTATGAAAGAAAAAAAGAGAATATTCACTCATGTTGATGACGGCTAAGTAATCAATGAAAGAGAAACAAACCAGACCAACCTTGATAGATTGCACAGCACGAACATAATCTTTCAGAGGTTCTTCAAAATTCATCAATATCTCATATGCCTGCTTGCCAGGAAAGCATATCACGGTTTTGTGGGTTTCATCAATAATGTAAGCATGCGACCATGCATATACGAAAAACCACTAAAATAAACAACAGGAAGCTTGCCTCCTTTTGCAGCTTGATTGATAAAGTCTCAGACTTTGCCCCAAGTTCAGAGAACGCCTTTCCAAGAGCATTTCCTTCACGTTCACCGAGAAGTTTCACTGCTTTCCCAAAATCTGAAAGTGATTGCCCCAACTCTGCAAGAACCATAAAAAATGGTAAGAATTGCATTATGCATAGGTCATGTCACAAGGGAGGATAGAAGGTGAAATTGACTCACTTGGGGGGGGGGCAATGGGAAGGACAACAGACCCCAAACTAAGCCTTACCTCTGTGCCTCTTCACAAGGCGATATGCATGTTTTTGAGCTTCAGCCAAGTGGTTTTCAAGCTCAAAAACGTAGTGTTTCATCTTTTCATATTCAGGAGTTGATTCTTCCACTGGCTTCTCTTTCCCAAGGACAACATCGCTCACTTTAGACTGCACATCCTGTTAGCATTTGCAGACAATTCAAATGAAGTAAGATACGAAGACTTGCACTCAGACAGCACACTCAATCAGATTGCCAGACAGGTAAGCATAGAAGATGTCTCAGACAGAGGAACCAGCAATCTGTTGCAAGGTAAAGTTTCATGTATGATAACCCAAGCGATAAATACCAGAGCAGAATAGCATAACTGTATCAAAATACAATCAAGGAGAGCATATCTCTGTTGCCTCAAATCTGTTTCACTGTTCTACTCTAGGCGTATTCATGACATGCCAGGCATCAATGACTAGTTCAGTTGAGAAGCCAACTTGCCTCACCTACACTACTAACAAAAGAAACTTAGGCAACTTTCTTTAATACTTTTTTCGTATCAATACTTTTTCCCGCAGACTTGCTTCATATTTGTATATGGATTTTTATCAAATAATTTTCTTTTGAAAAGTTTGGAAGTGTTGGACTCAGACAAACACTACCATTGTCTCCCCCTTCCTCGCCAACCAATTTTTTTCCACCGTCCAATTCATGCACATTCCATGTGATTGTTCACCGCTAGTTACAGGAAGAGCGAAAAAACAGTGAGTGCTGTTCTATTCCGGACAGGATTAGTGTAACTCAAAACTTGACTCCATTTAAAATATTGAAACCTCATTAGAAAAATTAACAAAATGCAAAGTACACGTTACCTTGAAAATCTGCATTATATCAGCTGGCTTCTTCTTGAATATACCACTTTCCTGGGCCCTAAATCTCTCCATTGCCTGCATAGATACCATAAATAAGTAAAAATTTAGATTTTCTTTTCCACTTAAATTGACAAAAAGAGCCAAACCAGGAATTTACCGTCACAAAAAATAATTATATTCCCACACAAGAAAAAGAGAGATATTGAGATTCAAATACTTCACTTTCCAACGTATGAAAAAAGTGATGGTTCGTTATTATTGGTATAATTTAGATGATTGCATGATTCAATTTTTACATAACAATAATTATATTCTAAATAAAATTTAATCGACCCATCAACTATTTTCTAGCCATCCAAGAAACCAATCTTCAAAATAAACAATTTATTCTATTCTAATGTTTATATTGAAAAAACATAGTGCAGTAAAATGAGCCAGTGACACAAGGGAAGAAGCAAACTTTCTGCTAGATATTGCCAGAAAATTAATCTGATCTATAAAATCTACAGCTGCAGCAGCGGAACAAATATTACTACTCGGAGGTATCACCTCTTCATCTGCCTGCAAAAAGATCCTCAGATCTTCACTTTGCTGAAGCTCGTGATGTGATGCAGTCCTGTTTATAAATATATCCAAAGCCTTACGCCTCATCTCAATAAATTCAGCACTAAAACGGATTTTCTCTGCAAAAGTGAAATCACAGATAAGGGTAAAAAGGTGATTTTGGATTGCTTTGTAGAGTATCAACATCTTCAAATCACAGATAAGCGTTGATGACACATCATCAATGATGACGCCACTCTGCTCATCAAATAGCCATGGCAAATGTACATCAGGACACGCCATATAATTGTCTAGGCATGGTAGGTTGTATACAAAAAATAGGTAAGAGAGAGAAACAGCGGAATTAGTGGGCAGGGGGGTAGAAGAGGGAAGAGGTAGGGAGAAAAGGCTCAACTCTTATTGTTCAAAGACCATATGACAATAACCCCCCCTTAATTCAACCAAAAAAAACAACAATCTTCTTGTGCCCTTTTATAGACCACAATCCTTAAAACCCAATTAACTAACCTAACTACCATTGACCCTTTAACCAACTTTCACTTCATTTACTTATTGCATAACATAGCATGTAAAAAATATAGCAGGTTTAAAGCGTTTTGAAAGGAAAAAAAGCAATACTTAATGAAATACAGCCATCAAACACTTGAAATAGGACACTACATCCAGGCTAGCCTGGATGAGCACCTTTGGAGGTTTAAATTTCTGCAATGGAAAGGCTGTGGAAAAATGACAGTACACGAAACATAACACAGACTACATACATCGTTAATTTAAGTATTAGTGAATAGAGAACTTTTTCACCTTCCAAGGAGCTGAATGAGAAAATTTATGGCAAGCTCACTTTAATCATGATAATTTCATATTTTCATTACCGTATGAGAGAACAGCATAATGTCTAACAAATGACACGAAAAAAATAACAAAAGCATGTAAAAAAGGAATATGTGTCCCAAAGCTGCGCTATCACACATTCTAGTAGCAACTTCTAGAATTGAATATTATTGAGCACATAAAAAGAGTCCTGCCAAAAGATGTTACCTACAGCACTTTTCTCTGGAAGAGGCGGAATGAATATGCCTTTGTACTTCTCAAAAAGACGATCATGCAACCAAACAAAGTCACTGTAGCGCCGGATGACAATCTTCTCGGGTCCTTGATAGTCAGGAAAATTTGTCTGCCAAAATAAATTCCAATTAGCATGAGAATGAAATGGCAGACTCTTGTGTTAGATCTTCCCCATGAAATCCATTTGGGGGGGGGGGAACAAATACTCACAAATGATGAAAGTGAATATCTTTGCATTGACAATAGAAAACTTGCAGAGCATCTACAATTGTAGTCTTAAGTGTAAGAAAAATCAAATTCATATGGAGTTTTAGGGTACACTGGTACATGAGAATGTCAATCCCATTCCATGGCAACGAGATCTCAAAAATCTTTTATAGTTGATTCCTCATTTTTTAAAACCTCCATTATGCCCCGTTACCATCAAATTTCAATGGGATAAACTAAAATGGAATTCCATTCTTGACTAACATGGGCGCATGCATGCGGGTTCTTAACTAAAATTTACGCATATGAGCGAGGTATGTACTTTATTAACAACAAGGTAGAGGGACAAAAAAACACGTCATCCATCATCCAATAGAATTCATCCCTGTGTTGGTCTCTCTATGTTCTATTTCTGTTAGCGTGCCGTCTATCTATTTATCTGGCTATAACAAACAGCGAGGGAAGGTTAATAAGTAGAGAGCGCCAAAAAGCTCCAATCTTTTATTCAAGACTATGATCTCTATTTAATGGCTTTAATATCTCAATGTGTTCTTGGAGCAAGTTGTTATATACAAGTTTGCAACTCCTTAAAATCCCATTATATCCTGATCAGTGTCATTCAAAACCCCCAACTGAACTCCCTCGTCACGTAATTCTTAAAAATTGACCACCGTTTCTTCATATATATACATGGGTACGCGGTATTCTATCATTTACAGATAGATTTTAATCCAAAAGACAAGCTAAAGATAAGGGGAACTTCAATAAATTTTATCCTTCGTACTGGTACGGAAAAGAATGTAATTCACTCAATGCAGCACCACCCGTAGCCAAATCGAAGTGCAAAGAAAGTTGACTTTCAATTAAATGAGAAACTTCCAACTAAGGAAAAAAGGGTTGCCGATACGGGAAAGAAAACAGGAAAAAGTAGAGAATTACTTGAGTGATGACGCGGTAGGAGATATAGGCTTGTACGCCATTGCCAAGCTTAACCGGATCGGTGACTGAGACAGATAGGAAGGGCTGCGAAGACTGAGATCTAGGGCTCTGCATCGGCCCGGTGTGGCTTGCGTTCTGTTCCATCAGAAGCGAGAAATTTGAGAAAAATGAAAAATTGCATCTTGAAGACATGCAGCGGCAGATGAGTAATTACCGTGGGATTCATGGTCGTCTTGGTTGAAGTAATTTGAGAAAGAGGGTTTCAGCGAACTCTAAATTCTCCAGCGGGAGAATTGGAACGAGAGGTGGCTGAGTCAGCTGTGGCGGATGAAGGAAAAAACACTCCGAGTTGAGTGGTGAGTTTGTGTAGACGAGTCAGCACGAGTTTAACGATCAACAGTATCCTATTAGTTCCTGCTTGCAGCAACCGCGAAATATCTCCGCCTTCTTCACTTTTCCCCCTTGTTTTTTTGTTTCGGAAATACCAACGCCTTGGCTATCACTTATTAGTAGCTACAAGCCGACGCACCCACAAAAATTCTGAAATTCCACTGCCGGACTAAAATTAAATTAAATTTTATGAATAAAAATACATTAACTCTTTTGTTTTTAAAAAGTTAGGTACTCAATTTTTAATAAAAAGCATTATTATAAAAACGGGATGAGTGTGAGAAGTTTGTAAATAATATGTAACTTATTTTGAATATTGTATGTGTGGGAATCCGTTAGGAGAAATAAGTTTACGGATTTCGAGAAAAATTTATGGATTTCAAAATGATTTTTATGAATTTAAAAATAGTTTTTACAAATTCCTCCCGCTCACGCTCGCCATTGGGAGTTGCGTTTTCCCACGATGGGAATTTTTTATCTTCCCCACATTTACATTTCTCAAGCAAGAAGTACTTGACCTATAAGGCATCGCATCGTTTCGTAAGTCCCCAACCCAATTTCATCGTATACGCCGTATTCTATTCCTTAGCATGTTGAGGGCCTAGGTCGCCGTCTTGCTCCTTTCTGCAGATATTATCCCAGGACACCCAGTGTACACATCTACATGTTGACGTCAAACTACCCAGCAGAAAATCACTGCATTTCTTATCTATTTCTCTACAAGTTGCACTCAAAGTAGGGGATGTCTGCGTAGCGTAACTCGGAATAGATGAAACCACCGACGCCACAAGTGTGCAACAAGAGAGCATTTGCTTTCCATCGGGACAACCTTTTATCCATTTTGTCCGGAATAAACCGGTAGGTGGACCTGGTTATACGTCTTGATTAAGGGGCATGCCTAAAGATTAGCCCCACTTACGAGTGGAGGTAAAACCCAGGAAGCCGCTCATCACCGTGCACCGATTATCATGATTGACGTTTTTTTGAGAAGGAAAATATTGTCTTCTTAGCATTTACTTTCTACTCCGATAAATCACAGAAATCATCAACGATGGGTTCCACGTCCCCGGCTTGTTCCATATCTGCCACCTCAAAAACTAGGTGGGAAATGTCCGTACCACTTTTGCTTAGCCTGAAAGGATGTCGCACGCTTTCTAAACCCGCTCCATGAATTAGATGTCCCTAGTTTCTCCATCGCCAAAACAAACGGATACTAGGTCCCCTTACCGTACTCCCTTGGAGGGGGCAAATTCGTTCACTCTATCACCGTTCCGCAGCGAGCAGTTGCATTCTCAAACTTGATACACATTGGACAATTATTGAGAGCATGTAGTCTGGGAGATGCATTTCCTTTAAACTATCAAAAAGGAAGGCCATATAACCCTTTTTCCTCTTTGTTGTTTTCATGGAGTGAATAATCTCCTGAGCCAGAATGATATTATATATGCGTGCATTGTCTTCCTTTCATGAAAGAGCATTGGTCAAGAGCAACCACCAAGGGCATAACCTGTTTGACCTTTTTGCCACAAGCTCTGTCACCAATTTGTAGATGATGTTACACAAACAGATCTGGTGATAATCTTGTATGGTATGCAGGTGCTTCACTTTGGGGATGAGAACAATCAATGTATCGTTAACCTGTCGCACCATAACTAGGTCATTTAAGAAACCCCTTATCTGCTCAATCAATGTCTATGTTCCATTGACTCTGGAAGAACAAAGGGTTTACACCATTTGGTCTGGGTGCCTTAAGCGGCTACCCCGAGACTGAATAAATTAAATATTTTGCAGCCGAATCAAGCATTAGTTTGCAATTATGTCCCTAGAACTTTTATGGATTGTACAGAGAAAGGTTAACAAAGAAAAAATGCCTTTCACATGGATTAAGGTGTTTCAAATTACTTGAAATATTTTTTCAAATCTATTTAGCACTTTATACTTTACAATGCATAGCGTTTAACATCTTGAAATATTTTTTATTGCATTTAGCATCCTAAAATATTTTTTTGTATATATGTAGAACTTATAAATATTTTTTGATGTATATAATATCAACACATTAAAAATATTTTGAGATATTAGATGTACTACAAAATATTTTATAGTATTAAATACAGCTTACCTTTTTCAAATAACATCCAATAAAAAGTGGCTAATTTGTAAAATAGTTGTAAAGCAGTTTCAACTGGGTAAATGCCATTTATTTGTTCCATCATCTTCTATCAATCTTTTTTTGTCATTATCGATATGGATATTAATCCTTGATATGGTCAAGTACGGCTACACACAAATATGGTGGCCCGCTCGCCCAACTCGATATTGGTCTAGCATAAAACCATACCCAATCCAGAAAAATGGACCTGATGAGAAGCCAAATAAGACCAAGTCAAACCCAGCTACCAAGTTGAACTGGACATTAAACTGACTTATCAGACCACGTAGGCTGACCAACTCGGAGGTCAAGGGTCTCAACTTTGCTTACACAAATCACGACATTAACCCTTTGATATCCATACTTGTACTTTCAGTATATCTCAAGTTGCGACATGAGGCCCTGTTTTTTCAAGTTTTCGCCTTCATCCAACTCGGTGGACTGATCCAACCCCATATTGGTCCTGGTTTAGCTTAGATTGGACCAGTCCTCAAACCACAGAGACTAAATTGGTCCTTCTTCAAGACTAAACTCCCGGGTAGATACCAAATATGGTCCAACCCGATCTTTGTGCAGCCTTATCATCAAGGATGACGTAAAATTTAAGTAGATATATCAAGTGATGACTTTTGTTAGGTTTTAGTCACATTTTCGAAAATTCTGACTTACCGCGTATAGCATAAGATGGCTGGAAGCCAAAGAATGACATACATTTTACTATTTTCCATCAATTAACATCAACAACAACAACAAGGTTTCATTTCACTGGATAGTTGACTATATATCTTGAAGACTTGAGCCATGCATGTTTGATAATGTTTATACCTTGCGTGATTAAAAAGTGGACGTTGGTGCATAATGTAACAAGATTATTAAAAATCGGATCAACAATTTTTGCGGTGATCAGTTCGTTGGGCGGCGAGTGCATAAAAAGAGTTGTTGCGACAACGATGCATGAATTTTGTTAATGCAAAAATACTCCCAACAGTCCATGAGGTCCAAATCACAACGGAACAGAAGACACGCAAGTAACATTAATGTTTTATTAATTCATTTACAAAGGAAATCAAACACAGAGGATATGCACTTCCCCCGTGGGTGGGCCTCAAGACACGTCAGCCTACCTTTCCATAATCATTAAGGAGCAATCCCCAGCTTAATTGTTCGTAATTGATTTATAAACAGCATGATTCATTTTACACCCTTGTTCAATCAGAGGAGCGCAAATAGAACCGAACATGATTTCACATTCGTACTTAATTGGAGGGGTTAAACAAACATGCATGAGGAGGAAGTTTGATGCGCCTAGGTTTCGTCCGTCGTGAAAGACAAGGGCATATTCCAGCACGTCACACCACCAACATGGACAAATGATTGAACGTATCCACCATTTAGCATTTTACCAAGAATCCAGATGCTATGGCTTTTGGCCACCTTAATGTGAGTGCCACCACCCTCTCAGTAAATACTAGCATCACATCATCCGTACTTTATCAATAAAAATATTTTAAATACATTTATTTCAGATCTCATAAATATTTATTACAAAGTGTTATAGAGAAAGAAAAATAATTAAAAAAGATTTATGAGATATGTGATCAACGTTTTCAGAACAAATGATTGTGGCAAAATGGGACTCTATAAATAAGTATTCCTCCATTTTCTCGGAGTCACCCATAGGCATATCTATATGCTAGTCAGTGGGTTCAGCCGCACCCGTTGACTTTTAGAAAATTAGGTATATATTAATACTATATAATTTATTTTGCATCTATTAATTTGTTAATTTTAAACCCACTAAATTTTTTTAAATTCTTTTCAAAAACATATCAAAAATAAATATCACTTCCCTTAAAGTTACGTATTTTAAACTTCCTGGATCACGAAGTGAGTCCGCCAGTGGGTCACCACCGTTCCCATATCTCCATAAATCCCTCTCTTAGTCCTCACTCACATCAGTCTCTCTTATTCCTTCCACTTCACTCATTCGCATCTCATCTCTCAGCTCTCTCAGTTTTTGAGCCGTTTTTAGCCACCTGCCCACATGGACCCCACTGCATCTCGCCATCGCCGATCGTCTTCCTCCTCTGACCGGTTACTCGGAATCTTCACCTTCTCCCCTCCCTCCGTCGCCACCGCTGGTGACGAGCTCAACGAAGCTGAGCTTTTTTGGTCTGGCGATGTCCCTGAAACAGAGAATCAGAACCCACCGCCCGCTAAAAACAAGCAGCCGAGCCTCCCTTGCCCCCAGAACTCCGGCATCCTCGCCGTGCTATCGGAACCCGCTTTCCGTTCCGGTGATCAGCCCATATTGTGCCGAAAGCCCACGCTTCCGTCGACGTCTTCGAGGATGGTTCCCTCGATACCTAGGCCGCCGGGTCAGAGCCCTCATCAGGACAGGGAATACTTCTCGCAGTCCCTTCCGTCCAGGAAATTTCAGCAATCGGCTCCCGTGAAAGTTCCGATTATGTCTTCAAGAACTATGCCCAGGAGGAGGAACGACGAGCTGGCCTTGGTGGACGACGACATTGATGACGATGATGAAATGTTACCACCCCACGAGATCATCGCGAGGGGCTCTGGAGCATCGCCGAAGACCACTTCTTCGGTGCTGGAAGGGATCGGAAGAACACTCAAAGGGAGGGATCTTAGGCAGGTGCGGAATGCTATATGGCGCAAAACAGGTTTTCTTGATTGATGATTTCTGGTGTTACTTCTCGCAAAGCCTCAAAATCAATTCTTGTAGAGGAAGTTCAGTTTTGATCGATTCACTGAGGACGGTGACTTGGATATGTATGCTTTAGCCTCCCTAGTTAACTTGCTTGTTAAGAGATGATCGAAAATGGTTTTAGTTGACATCTTTTAGATTGTTTACAATAATTACGGTCACAAATGGAATTCTGGGATCAACTTTTTGATACCCTTTCAACTAGCTGGCTAATATTTTTAATTTTATTTAACTCTCATTATCAACCCCAAAACACGTGAAGTCCGTTTTGGCCCTGTTCTTGTGCGACACAAGATTCCTCATTCGCTGACATTGAATCCTCTCATTTACTGCTATCTTATTGCCAAAGATTCGGATTTTATCCTTTCATGCGGCTGAGTTTGAAGCTTGCTGCTTCAAGATTGCTTCAGCCGCGTTGTTAGTATAGTATGATGAGAAATGAACTGCTAAAGAATGAAGCTGGTGACTGGGTAAGTATCAGCTTTTAGAAATTTCCTCCGCAGGAGTTGAACAAATAGATAAAATACTAAAACAAGGGGAGTAGGTAACGTTGGTGTCCGTTTTCATGTTGCTGTCGTGTGTTTGATTATGAATATGGGGTCACAGCCTGTTATATTATTAAATATATCGATGATAATGATAATCATAGCATTTATTGAAATTCTTTACCATGTGCTGTTGATGTTCGGGATCCATTTCATGGCACGTATATTTTGTTGATAGTAATCATTAAACCATATCCATATGCAAACAAATGTTATGTTTGTATGGTGCATGGTCCCATCATTGCACAGCTGGCATATTCTTAGTGGGGAGCAACGTCCATTTTTAACAAGTCATGGGGCCAATGAAGTTTACATATAAAATTTGAGGATCAAACCCAAAGGTATCACAGGATTAGTTCGGTGGCAAGAGGAGTGCGTCCTTGGCCCAAAACGACGTAGAGCTTACAAATTAATAGCCTTATAATCTCGTACAGGAGCATACTTTCATCCGCCAACAAATACACAATGATTAAGAGATCAACTATGCCCAAAAAAAATTAAGAGGTCAACTATGCCGTTTACTCCAATGGTTCTTTAATGTCTATCCATCTCTTTCGCGCCAAGTTAAATTGTTTGGTCCATGGCCGCAAGTGAAATATGCGTTGTGTGGCAATATTCAAGGTGAAGCTAAATGTTCACTAGTAGACACTAGTCAGTGCTTTGAGTCACCGTGGCTTGAGCTTCTTTAGAATTGCCGCTTTAACTCTTTTTTAATTCTTCCTAAATAGTAATGGTGCATATTCCCTTTTCGATTTCACTCTACGATACCATCATAACATCACGGTGTTCTCCAAATAAAGTGAGATATAGTCAATCTTCTTAACACCCTTCGTGATATTAACGGCTTGTCTATAGATTCTTGCAGTATACTTATACCCAACATATGGTTTTAGGCTGACGGGAGTGTGTACGTGCCGCACAATGAGAAAAATAGGAAATAATATACGACGGAAGATATCTAAAAGGGTTTATGGTCAAGGGTCGTTGCCGTCGACAAGATTTATGATAAGATAGGGATCATGGTAAGACAGGGACTATCATTTCGAACTTATAACAGACAGCTCTGCGACTAAATCTTCAAAGTATTCACATACTTGAAAAAGAGAAATTTTGTTTGATAGAAAACAAGGCGGGAAGAGAGTATCTCCAAGCCAGGAAACAGAGGATCAGCAAGTCAGGGATAATAAAATGCCTCAATTGTTTAGTTCAGAAAGGAAATTTCCTTTCACGCATCTAATTGATTCATCATCCTTGCTGAACCAAAAACAACAAAACAGGAAGAAAAGACGACAATTGTGGATCTGTTTCGCAACTGATAAATTAGGCCAAATTTCTCACCTGATATTGAGACATTAATAGGAAAAAGTATAGAACTGGACTCCCATGTGTGGAGCTACTAAATTACCATTTGGCCTGAAACTATTCAAGCATACAGATCAATAAACGGGAAAAAGTCACAGATCCGAAGATTAAAAAAAAACATAAGCCTCCAAAGAACGAATCAGGCAAGGGAAAGGAAAGGAGGATCCAGAAGGGAAGCCCTAAAGAGAGATTTCCAAAACAAAAGGATGCTGATGTGTCACGGCCAGGACTCAAAACGCTTCCATGATTGATAAGGAATGCAACATTAAGAGCTGTTCCTATGTGGAGTGCCCTCCGAGATGAGCCTCACCCATCCACACAAACCCTAGTCCCCCAGGCAGACTCCCGGCGCCACGAAGATTCAAATATATCTTTCTCGGTGGTGATACTAAAAAGACGTGCTTACCCCTACTTACTGTGCTTCTGGGCCCTAAGATGGGCTTCCATTCGAGGGCCTTTTTATTCAGGATCAATTTGGGCCCAATGCTGGGCTGCCCAGCTGTTAATTAAGAACTCTGTTAATTATGTTGTAAGAAACTAAGAACTCTGCCGCTGATTTATTTTAATTTCAAATAGATAAAATTAGCCTTTTCTGCACTTCTTCTCCCATCTGAGAGTTCAATTATTTAATTTGATATTTTCATGGACATGCTGAAGAAAGTTGTCGTTTGATGAGAATTTGCCTTTTCTTGTTATTTTTTTAGTTATATGATTATTTTGCTAAAAGAAACGAAACACTGTTGAGCTCAATTATTGGATGTAACTATTTGAGAACATTTTATACTTTCACACAAACTTAAACTCAACTTTGACTGCTGTATTTGAGAACATTTTATAATTTCCCAGCAGTAACCGGTCCAATTGTTATTAATAATCTCACCAATCGTCAATAACGACTGAACTTGCTATAGTTGGGACATAATGACAATTTTGCCAATATTTAAGGCTTTTTGTTCATTAATTGGGTTACTTGGCACCTGATGGCAAATTTCTCTTTTTTTTTGTTATATGATTATTTTGCCAAAATAAACGAAACATTGTTGAGCTCAATTGGATGTAACTATTTGAGAACATTTTATATTTTATATTTTCTTTTTTTTTTTGCCAAAGAAAGAAACCATTAAAATTAAACATAAACAATCTTACAAAGTTTCAAAAGGGACCAACCAAACAGACAACCTAACAACAGTAACCTAGCCACATGCAAATAAGCAAAATAAAGACAAACAATAAATTGTTCAAATATTACAACAAGAGCGTCTCTGGCATCAACCATCCGAACTTTCCTTAACTGCGACAAATCTTGAGATACCCAAATGGAAGGGTAAGAGCCGTATAACGAAGTTTTGACGAAACACTCACTTTGCTCTCTCTTTTTCTGTTGAAACTGTCGTGCAAATGGGCTGAAAGAAGAGGGAATTTATGATTTATTAATTAATGCTTAATTGGGTTAAATGGCTAAGATCTCATCTTGTGAAATAAAGTAGATCTAATGGTTTATGATGGCTCCACCTTTATGCCACTTATCTCACTTCTCATTGACTCTCATAAAGTGTAATCATGGCTGTAAAAATCTCCATACATATAAATGGGAGAACATTTTACACTTTCACACAAACTTAAACTCAAATTTGGCGTGCATTGCTGTATTTTTCTACATTCACACTCAATTTTAAAAGTTCATATTTAAACTGTCAAAACTCCATTTACAACCACTCGCAGCTTATATATATTTATCATTTGCATCAATTCATCATGTTAAGAAAAAACAGAAGTAGACGGCATTTGTTTTTGCCAACAAAAGTAGCCAGGAACCATTTAATTAGTACTTCCAATGTTCACTTATTTGATGAATGAATTAAAAAAACAAAAAATAATATTTCTTCCTGCTATCACCGTCTCAAGATAAATATTCTGAATTAAGCCCTACGTACAGCAAAATTTTTTTTACCAGAATTAAGATGCCTTCGTGAATTTAAGATAATTCGCTAAAACGTACAAAAAATTACTCTTACATTTTTTAATAATCTCGGACGCGTTAGAGATAATTAGCACTATTGAACTGTGTGTATCATGTGCAGGTGGGGAAAAAAAAGGTGTTGTTATGCGGTGGAAAGGAAGGGCGTTAAGCTTCTGTTGACTTTCCGTTGACCCCTCTCTCCCCCTCGACCTTTCCACCACATAAAAAACATATCATTATCCAATCAAAAAAATCAATTAAATTGACCAAGACTCAACGTCGTCCCATTCCCCAAAACAATCTTCTCGTTTGACATTAATTAATACTATTAATCATAACCTGTGACTATTATAAGCAAGTTTGCCGTTACTTACGTTAAAATAGTATCTTTTATTGTTAATTCAAATATGCACTATATACGTTCAATCTTAATTTCTAGAGTTATGAGAGTCTTAGATTGATGGTATAACGGTAGGATTTTTTTCAATCTTAAGTTTGAAACCACCCTCCTGATTAGAAGTATTCAAAAGTTAAATCTGTACGTCATTATCACCTATTAATCCCTTGAATATATTCTCACGTTTCCAGTGATCGCTCCATAACTAATATTCCATGCTCAATAGTATGTTTTAATGTTGCTCCTTTTTTCCAAGTAAAAATGTTCTTCTAGTGGCCCCCTGTTTTAAAAAGCAGCACAGATCACAAGTGCATTTGATATATATGCTACCTCCCTCCAGTCATTTATATCTGATATATATGTAACAAGTATGAGTTAATTTTTTGGAAATGTCCTTTTCATTATGACTAATTTTAGATGCAAGCCACTCAACCTGTGCAATCTGGTTTGATGCTTTGGGAGAAGATATCGTCTATGTTTGGCATCTCCCTTGGGAAAAAGAATCTGAGTTTATGGATATAATATGGTATTTACGAATTTTGAGGTGTTTTCTCTTGACTTACGTGTACAGTTAGGGGAACGAAGTTCCCAAACAAGCACGATCATAAATCTGGGGGAAGAGACGTAAGCTGCTTTTACATTAAAGATGGGATGAAGTATATTGTTTCTTATATCCAGAACTTTAGGTGGTCCATTCGTTTTTATTCACATGCACATATATTTATATATATGCATGAATGTATGTGCTGGCTTTTCACTTAGCCTAAATTTCATGCACTCATTGACCCATCATGTACAAATGCCACGTCACGAGACCAGCAATTAATATGGATGAAGAGGCCAAGATTCTGATTTACCAATCAAAAAGGAACAAATGGCTTGACACCATAAAGACGGCATTATTCGAACGTGGTCACCACTGATTGAAAAATGCACACCGCCAGAAAAATGCCATTTTTCTGATAGTAATTTTTTGGACGGACATTTTATTCACTTGATGTAATGTTTTTGGAGCATTATTAGAAAAAAAAATATTTGTGCAAGTTGAATGAATTCAGACACATCATGAATGCATGTGCGCGTGGAAAGAGAATTACAAAATGTTTATGATTTTCATAGACACCCTTGCATACATAATGTTCACACACACACACACACACGATGAAGATTGGCTCTCAGAAAGACTGCCATTTTTATTTGCAATTGTAAATTGAATATAAAAGCTATAATAATGCGTGACATTCATTAAAAAAACGTGATTTATTCAATTGTGCGAATTGAATCAATTGGTCAAAAAAAGCAATTGCTTGCACTCAGATTTTTATTAGACCAACCATGGGCTGTTCTCATTCTCTTTTCAACCCGTCTAATTTCTAGATCTTTTTGTTTGTGTCATTATTTTGTGTGTTTGAGAATTTATTGGGAGAATAATTTAACACAAGCAAAGGTTAATATGTGAGAGGAATTTCTGTCTTGACTTACGTAAACATGATTTTCAACGTGATTGCCAAACTTGCACAATATGTATGTATTCCAAGCATGCATGGTATTAATATTATTTACCAATGGGTTGGATTTTACAGGAATGATTAATCTCTCGTAACATGGTAAGCTAAAGTTAGAATCTACATTGAGAGAGATGTCTACATTTAATGATTGACAATACTTCGAACAATATTATCTCAGACATGAGGATACCTGTATTTTAATAAAAAAAATTATTTATGATTGGTTCACAGGTATTAATTTTTTTACCAACATTCACTGTGATTAATTAGAAGAATATCACCAGGATGAAATTTTAATGTATTGTTTCATGTGACTCGAAAACATCTGTCTTTGAATTGATGCTATACACAATGCTCTAAAAATATCCAGCGTCGATGATCAATCTTAACCATTAATCAAATATAAGGTCTATAGCAAGTATTAATGTTGCTTGAATATTGTGCTTGTTTGGGAACTTATTTTCCTTAACGGTATACGTAAGTCAAGACAAAATATCTCAAAATTTGTAAAAAGCATATCAAAATCCATAAAAACATCTCTAAATCTGTAAAAATCATCTCAAAATCCATAAAAATCATCTCAAAATCCATAAAAACAATCTCAAAATCCATAAAAACCATCTTTAAATCTGTAAAACAATCTCCAAATCTATAAAATTACCTCCTCGGAAGCCGTAACTCCTTTCTCCAGTACGATTTTCCAAACACACGGATTAATGAATATCGGTGTTAGATGATTATCGTAAAGCAAAACTCCAATAACGGAGTAACAACTGATATCAACAGTTATTATATTAACGATCTATTTGAAATCAGATTAATTTCCTCCCAAATAAACTTAAGATGTGAAAGATTACATTACATTAATGCTACTGACGAGTTCATTCTACATTCACAACTTGATAGAAATTCCACTGGCAAAAATTTTATTGACTTGGAAAATCTTCAAATAATATAATATAAATACTTCAGCTTACATTGGACGGTTATATATTAATAAATCCTAGGTCACGATGTTACATTCTACCTTGCAGCTTACGAAAGAGAAAAGGTGCCAAGTTTGAAGAGGAATCAAATGTGAACAATGATTAAAATTTCTTTGGAAACATTTATACAACTGTATTGATAGATAGTAACATTGCTCATAGCCTTACAGAAAAAAATAAAGTCACGTTTTTAATTGATTAATTAATTAACACGCACCCAACTATAACCAAAGAAAATATTAACGTTGACTCTCTGCCGTCTCAGTCCATTCCGCAACTGGAATTTAGTTATATGCATTTTCAACCCCTTGATCAGTCAGTGCAGCCAGCACGTGGCTTATATATATATTAATATGGTTTTTAGGAGAGAATTACCCAGAGATCTTAAGTAAGAGAATATGTTACAAAATGGTTCCAAGAGGTTGTTAATGACAAGTCGGGAAGCACAATTTACAAGTGAAACAGCTACCACAACCTCTTGAAACCATTTTGTAACACATTCACTTACGTTTGGGTAATTCTCCCTTTTTTTAGTAAACAAAATTAGGTGGGCTGAGTGCGAAAAATTATTATAATTCTGTTTATGTTAATTACGCTGATCGAAAGGTAGAACCGTGGAAGGAAATTAAGGAGAAAGGGATAGAGACGTACGGGATTAATTAATTTGTCTGTTAATTTAAATTGGAATTCAAAGCAAGTGCATGCATGCCCATAATTGTCCAGTTTGACCATATAATAAAGGAGAAGCTTAGGCACGTGCTAATTAATTAACTATCGTTTTGTGGGTGCCTACAATTCAAATAATTATTATAATTAAATGTCTTGAAAACGATATTATTACACATTTAATTACACAGACGGAGGGTCTGTTTCTTGATAGTCATGTATCGTTCATTCTGTGGTGTGAAATTCTCATGTGTTTTCGTGATCTGAGGGCATTATCGGTCATAGCCATATATTTATCAAATCATAAGTAGTTAATTAGTGCTTTATTTGATCATTTATGTTAGAACTGCCCTTTGATTAAAAATTTATTAATGTGTGCTATCAATATGGATGGATTTGGTTAGGGCGCTCATCAAAGTGAGGAGCTTTAATAACCCATTAGATATAGACCATTTAAATATGAATTTGGACGGTTTAGATCTGATTTTTTAAACTGGGATTGGTTTATAAAACAATCGTTATTTAAAAACATGATAGTTAATAAATTATTTTCATTCTATATATTTTATACCCATAAAAATAAATTTTTTCATATCAATAAAAAAATAAAAAAATTAGATCTGAACCATCCAAATCAAATATGGATGGTTTAGATTTAATGAGTTGGGATAGCTCATCACTTTTGATGAACACCCTAATCAGTTTTAATATGGACAATTTGAGGCTTGTAAAAGTAGATAATTTAAATAATATGTATAATTTTAGAATTCGTAGGCCAGGGAATAAATCAGTGCCCTAGAGACTAGAGTGCTGGGCAATTATTGCTTTAGAAGACAAGGGAACCTTGTTCATCTATTCTCCACTTTGGATGAAAGTTTTGAAATAGGAGAAGACAAAAATATTCCAAAATAATTTATTTTTTTTGTCATTTTGTAAACGTTAGAGACTTCCATGTTGCAAGTTGCAGCAAAGAATAATGATTTGTGCCAGTACTGTTGGAAGTGCGATTTTGATAGCCAGCAAGGCTTCTCAATAATGTCATTCAAAACATTTATTACTGGGTGGAATTGATCTTTATGATTTGGATTGACACGAATGAAGGGATTAAGAGAGAGATTACAAAATTAAATAATTTACCTGTTTATGCTTGACCAGAAAAAGAAGGGTCTTCGCTCAGAAGCTGCCAGCTACCTTGTTGTGATGGAGAGTTAGTTTGAAAATAGC
>JANTPZ010091505.1:0-22044 GCA_025593235.1 Vachellia pachyceras
ATAAATTATATGAGAGAAGTACCTTAATAATTGTTTTAATTAATTAAATAGAATGGGTGATTAATTTTCATGAGTGAAGACAAATTTAAATAAATTGTCTAAGTAAATAAATATAAATCAACATATAAGGGTAAAATGGTAAATTGATTATTAATTTCCCTCCCTTCCCCTCCTAAACCAAACAAAAGATCATTAAAAATCCTTCCCCTTCCTTCCCCTCTAACTAAACCAAACGAGGTAACTTTATACCATTCCATCCCTTCCCATTCCCTCCTATCCATCCATTCCCTTTCCCCTCCATCAAACCAAACATAACCTAAGGGTGTGTTTGGTTGGAGGAGAGGGGAGGGAATGGAAGGAAAAATATCCCCTCCCCTCATTTGGTTTACAAATTTGAAGGGGAGGGAGTTAAAACTTCCCCTACCCTCCTCTCTATTACCCCCATTTTGACTCCCCTTTAAATTGGGGTTTTTTGGAAGGGTGGTAAATTTGAAGACAATTATATCTTTATACATTTTTTGTTATTCCATTAATACCTTTAAGAAAAAAATTATTTTAATTTATAAATATGTTGTAATAAAATAAAAATAAATGAAACTATAGTGTAATCAATTGTAACATAATTTCGCTGCCAGTTCAAGTGCTTCTGCCTCACCAGGGACATCACGGAGTTCAATGATGGATGCATCTGTATGATTGGATTCTGAGATGAGCTTCCTAAAGTATCCACTCTTTGAAGTTAATGGAAACTGCAATTACATCATAGGAAATATGAGGAAAAAATTTCCATGTAATCGAGGAATAAAGTAACAATTTTTCTTATTGTACTTGCTTTTTAGTTCAAGTTCTATTAATAGGCAAGAGATCAAACACGTGGTGGAGAAGAAGGAAGGTACACTCTGCCTTCTCTAAGTTGACGACTCCCGTAATAAGGAGTTTGGTATATATATGCAGATGAAGAGTTACTACCTTATGCAAGAAAAAGGAAGTTTCTACAGCTTGAACGGTAACATCACTTGGAATCTCATGAGAGAAAACCCTACAAGAAGTTCAAAACGTGGGTTTCAATAATTTCCCTTATGTCTAGGAAATAACAGCAGGTGCACATTGCTGAAGTAAGTTATAAGCATAGATAGAAGACACAAAGAAGAATGGTTAATTGAGTATGAACATTCAGAAGCACACCAGTCACTGGTTGTCTTCACGGAGATCGACAGAGGCTTCTCCTTCTTCTTCGGAGACACGTCGCAAGTAGCAGACGTGGTTTTCTCCTGATCATGATCCACCAAGGCAGGGACAGATTTCTTGTGAACTATAGTTTCTATTCTAGTACAGTTAATGATGAAGCAAAGAGGCAAGCCCCCAGGGGCATCGTTTTTTTTTTTTGACGTCTTGTATATTTTCTTCAGGAGAGAGGGAAGAGTTAGTACCTCATATTCCTCCACAAACTTTTTTTTTCCCAATTAGAACTTGAAAAACGTCGAAGGGAACAATATTAGTTGGGAATAACAATGACACGGCCGAAGCTCAAACCAATTGCCTAATTCTTGCAACGTATGTAACAAACATATCATATGGTAAATTACCAAAAAAAGATCCTCTTCTCTACAAGAGAAGTAGCTAATATAAAGAAGCACGAGAAGTAACATGAATGGTACTTCAGAAATAGTAATAAATACTATTAAATAGGAGGAGGGGCAAAATGGAGAAGCTTGAAGATACTGTCACCTATCAATGGTATGTGGTGTGGGATTCAGAGAGGAGACGAGATAATTGCATGTTGATTGGCATCTAATAACGATTGTTTGCAAGTGGGAAGTGGAAATCAAATCGTTCTCGGGTGTTTGCCTTGTAGCGTTATTTACATGAGAATAGCTTGTGCAAGGTCACACGAGAATTTTCAAAGGAGCCTCCATGTTAATATTTTGGTTTTAGATATGAAAGCCGGCCCTGGCATGTTTCACTTATAGAGAACTAAGTTATAAAGTACTTGTAATAATCAAAATACTCGTTTAAGGTAGAGCATTCTTATAATTCACCAGTCATAAATAGAAGTTGGAATTTAATCTTGGCATCAAGAACTCGTCAAGGTGCTGCTTTTGTATGTTATGTGTGCAAGTGGCTAGTGGAAATGCTATGCCAGTGAAGGTTAATTAATACAAAGCTGAGTAACCAAACCAGAGGCGCAAGAGAGAGAGAATGAAAACAAGCTGAAGAAAAATGTACTGTATATTGGATTAATTGTTTCTGCTATATAGACTGTATATTTATCTACAAGTAATCAGAGAGTAAGACTAGAGTAGCAGCTAGCGTGGTACAGCTACTTGTACAACTGTCAATTCCTAAAATAACAGGCTTAACCAAATGAGTAACCAAATAAGTTAGTCTAACTAAATATGTAACTAACTCCCTAATTGACTTTTCCTAATTTTGTTATTGACTTTATTGACTCCGTTACTGACTTCGCTTTTGGTTCTGTTACCCTCCCGCAAGCTGGAAGATATATGTTAATCATGCCAAGCCGTTGAAGAAGCCGATGGTAAGGTTGAGGATCAAGAGGCTTTGTGAAGATGTCCGCCAACTGATTGAAATTGCGACTTGGTATTAGCCGGATAATGCTAGCTTGAACTTTCTCTCTAATAAAGTGGCAGTCTAGTTCCAAATGCTTAGTGCGCTCATGGAATGTTGGATTGGATGCAATGTGAATTGCAGACTGATTGTTGCAGTAAAGGCTTGTTGGAGCTGAATGAGGGATCTGTAAATCGGTCAGAAGATATAGGAGCCACTATATTTCACAAGTGACACACCTCATTGCTCGGTATTCAGCCTCTGAAGACGACAAGGAAACTGTGGGCTGTTTCTTGGTGCGCTAGGAAACTAGAGCTTGGCTAAGGAACACACAATAACCAGAGAGAGATCGTCGGGTTTCAGGGCAACCTGCCCAGTCTGAATCGCTAAATGCCTTAAGCTGAAGGGGGAATTACTTGGGAAAAAGAGACCTTTCCCTGGACTCCGTTTGATGTACCGGAGGATACGAAAAGCTGTTTGAAGATAAACAAATGTGGGAGCATGTGTGAATTGGCATAACTGCTGAACAACGTATGACAAGGCAGGTCTAGTTGTTGAGGTACAAAAGACACCCAACGAGACGGTGATAGGGAGCTACATTAGGTAGTAAAGTGCCGGTATCTTGTGATAAACGAGTTGAACGAGCCATAGGGGTAGATAATGGCTTACAGCCCAAGTATCCAGCATCAGAAAGAATATCAAGAGCAAATTTTCTCTGATTTAGAGTGATGCCAGAAGCAGATCTAGCAACTTCAAGACCAAAGAAAAATTTGAGCTTACCAAGGTCTTTGATCTTGAAAGAAGTGTCCAAAAATGTCTTAATGGATGTAATCTCAGTAGAATTATTACCAGCTAGGATAATGTCATCAACATAGACCAATAATGCTGTAAAAGAATTACCATTTGGTCTAACGAACAAAGAGTAATCAGACCTGGACTGTGTGTATCCATAAGAGACAAGTGCAGAAGATAGCTTTGCAAACCATTGCCTATATGCTTGTTTAAGGCCATATAAAGATTTCTGCAATTTACATACAAGATGATGGCGATTAGAGGAAAAACCTGGTGGGAGGCTCATGTAAACATCCTCATTAAGATCTCCATGTAGAAATGCATTGTTGACATCAAGATGCCAATTAGATGCAGCGGCCATAGCAAGCAATAGGCGAATGGTAGTCATCTTGGCAACTGGGGAGAAAGTATCGAAATAATCCACACCCTCAGCTTGAGTATAACCCTTGGCGACTAGGCAAGCTTTGTGCCTTTCAAGACTCCCATCAGCATGAAATTTCGTCTTGCAAACCCACTTACAGCCAATAGCATGTCAAAATCCATGTGTTATTCTGCTCTAAAGCTGAGATTTTAGCTTGTATAGCCTGCTACCACTCTGGATATTGAAGGGCTTCTTTATAATTTTTGGGCTCAAGAGGGGTGGTGATGGATAGAGTAAGGTGTTTATGAGAGGGAGATAGAGAATTGTATGAAAGAACAGAGGATAAAGGGTACATGCAGGAAGAATCCATGGAAACCGACTGAGATGAATGCAAAAGGGAGCAGTGATAGTCACGAAGATAGGATGCTGCCTATGTATTCTGTTTGAGCGCCTGAGTGATGGAGATAAAGTAGTGGGATTAGCAAAAGGGATTGGGTCAGGGTAATCTAATGGCGGGAATGACTGAGGCATAGGTATAGAAAATTCCTGTGAAGGAGGAGATGAAGAAAAAGGAAAGATTAACTTATAAAACACAACATGACGTGAGACTGAGATGGCATTTGTGGAAAGATCAAGCAAAATATAGCATTTAGTGCCATTTTTGAAACCAAAACACATTTATGTGCCCTGACATCAAGCTTGGAGCGGTGGGCTGAACGTGTACAAGCAAAGCAAAGGAACCCAAAGACTTTCAAAGAAGTGTAATCTAGAAATTGACCATGAAGCAGCTAATATGGGGAATTATTTTGCAAGACAGGTGTGGGTAAGCGATTAATAAGATAAACAGCATGAGAAATAGCGTAAGACCAATAAGCAATAGGCAGATTGGATTGAAACATGAAGGCTCTTACTACATTTAAGATATGTTGATGTTTTCTCTCAACAGTACTATTCTGTTCATGGGTTTCAACACAGGAGATTTGATGTAAAATTCCCTTAGATTAGTAAAAAGAGGCCATCTGAAACTCTGCACCGTTGTCAGTGCGTACAATCTTGACAATTGTACTGTGTTGATTTTCTAGGTAAATGATCAGATTTGCAATGCTGATCGAGCTTCAGATTTCAGTTTGAGAAAAGAGACCCAGGTGTGACGAGTAAAAGCATCCACTACTGTTAAAAAATATTTATGTCCATGAATTGAAGAAGTGTTATAAGGGCCCCATATATCCGCATGTAGCAATTGAAGACAAGAAGAAGTACTGGTTGTGCTAATAGGAAAGGCTAATTTTCGTTGCTTTGCAAAATGGCACACATCACAATTACTGCCAACAGATTTACAAGAAATGAAAGGAAAGTGATGGCTTATGGTATCTAAAGCACGTGGAGATAAATGTCCGAGGCGATAATGCCAAATTTCAAAATGAGTATTAGGTTTACAGAGAGAAAAGGCTTTTACAGAATTGACATTGGTGGTTGTATCTGAGTGACTAATCAACTTGTACAATCCTTGAAAAGGCTTAGATATACCAATCATTTTCCATGTCTTCATTTCCTGCATAAGACATTGGTGAGGGAAGAAAACGACACAACATTGAGCTTGGTTAGTTAACTGAGAAACTAAAATGATATTGAAATGGAATTTTGGTATGTATAAAACGTTGAGGAGACAGATAGTAGGAGTAATTTTGACAGTTCCATAAATGGTTGTGATAACAGTATTATGTGTGGGCAAGGTGACTTTAATGGGGGAAATTTGATGATATGATGTGAATAAGGCTAAGGAATAACAAACATGTACAGTTGCTCCACTGTCAACAATCCAAGAATTATCAGTGTTCATAGAAGGAGAGGTGTATATACCTTGAGCTGGAGCGTTGGGTATCAATAGGATGGATGAGAGTTGATTAACACAAATAGAGGATGTAGAAGGTGCAGAAGAAGTTGAGGAAGAGTGAGCAGTAGCATGATTAGCCGAGGTTGATTGCAATAGAGCCAGAATTTGATTATATTGATCTTGAGTGAAAGGATTATGTGCATTAGCAGAGAGTAGACTACCAGACAGAATGACAGCTGACGGACCAGAATTGGAAGACACCTTGTTGACTGTTGCAGTGTTACGTGACTTGTAACCTGGCGGAAACCCATGCTTCTTGTAACAGGTTTCAATCGTGTGACATGGTTTGCCACAATAGGTGCACACCTTGGTGCCACCATTAGATGATTTTGATTGAAATGAAGGCCTTTGATTAGAACAAACAAGACAAATAGCATATTCTAGGGGACCAGTGAAGACTTTATCAATTGAAGGCAAAGGTTCCATTAGCATAATTTGTGACCTCACAGTGGCAAAACGATCATTAAGTCCCTTTAAGAATCTAATGACATAATCTTGCTGGATATAATTCTTGGCAAAACAAGAGCAATCAGGAATAGGACAGAAATTAAGCAACTCATCCCATATAATTTTCATCTTTGTAAAGTAATCGAAACAGAGAGATCACCTTGGCGAAACTAATATAGCTCCTCTTGAAGCTCAGCAACACGAAAGGCATATCCATGACTGAAGCGATCTCGAAGGTCAGTCCATACATCAATGGCTTGATTGAGCTAAAGAATACTCTGAGCAATGGAAGGGGCAAGTGATCAGTTAATCCAAGTCAAAACCATAGTATTGCATCGTTGCCATGTCGGAAAGAGGGGATTCGTCGGTGCAGGGGCATAGATAGATTCATCAACAAACTGAAATTTATTCTTGCTCATAAGGGCCATGGTCATCGCACAAGTCCAGTGATGGTAATTAGGTCCTGTGAAGGGTGTCGAAACGAGGATCAAAGAAGGATTCTCATTTGGATGAAGGTAGTAGCAGCTCGCTAGATCTTGAGTGACGTTTGCTGGTGATTCAGTTGAGGTGGGAGCGTCGGCCATTGGAAGATGACCAGAGAGAGAAAAGGAAGAGGAAGACGCGATTAGAGAGGGAACGGAAGACGACGAGAGCATGTAAGCTCTGATACCATAATATAAAACTGAGTAACCAAACCAGAGGCGAGAGAGAGAGAGAACGAAAACAAGCTAAAGAAAAATGTACTGTATATTGAATCAATTGTTTCTTCTGTACAGACTGTATATTTATCTACAAGTAATCAGAGAGTAAGACTAGAGCAGCAGCTAGTGTGGTACAGCTACTTGTACAACTGTCAATTCCTAAAAACACGACCCCTTCCAACGAGGTTAATTTGATTAATCACGACCCAAATTGACAGTTGTAAGGGTCGTGACATATTTGGGTCGTGATTAATCAATTGATGATGCAAGTGAGGCTTAGAACATTTCTCAGTTAAACATGACCCCTTCCAATAAGGTTTTGCCATTCAGGAGCTCCATCACAGGGGTCTCAAGGTATTATGATCTGTAAATAATGGATTCATCCTCAAATGGTGAAGTTGGCAACTTAGGCTGGTCATGTGGGACGAGTTTGCCGGTTCGATTCCCATCAAACACACCTGCCACACTCGTTGTAAGTGGTGGGGAATTTTAACTGTGATTAAGCCTTAAACTAGATGAATCAATTGCTCAAATATTTGGTATAGAATTCAAAATAAGTGTTGAATATCAGTGTTAAAAAAGAAGAAAGACTATGATAATCAATGGAGCGAAAGATCATAACAGGTGAATATAGCTAATAGCTTTTTGCCATTACTTTTTGATACTAGTCATTGTGCTCATTTGGAAATATGGTAGAGAAGTACTTTTACGTAAGTCGAGGTAAATATGTGAAGAAGATTATCTCGTTTTATGGAAAAATACTATTAAACGTGTGTTTGACTTTTTTTAATGCTCTACCAAACAAGCCCACGATAATTGAGGACTTATACGAGATACAATCCATCAAGGAAAAGGTTTCAGAACCAGAGATAGAGTAGTCTCAAACAAACAAAAAAAGATATGGACAAAAAGAAATCCGAGACAACTGGGAAGTAAAACAATGCATCTTCAACAATCCAAGGGCAGTCAACTAAAAGATAAAACCACTACTACTTGGGATTTTTGCCATATGCTGTCCAATTTATTGGGCCCATATCCGCCCATATCCATATAATATGCGGATAAAACATTGATACCATCTATCAAGGAAAAAGAGAAGCAAATTTGTGTTAATGTATTTGCTATAATACATCTTACTTCTCTAACTCTCTTTCAGATAAAAAAGTCTCAGAACCAAAGATGGAGTAGCCTCAAACAAGCAACTACCTAAAAGCTATGGACAAAAAGAAATTCAAGACAACTAGGAGGTAAAACAATGCGTCTTAGGGCTTATTTACCTTCATTTTCTGAAATTTAGGTTTAGTTTCAAAATATTTGTTTTGACCCAAAATTTAGGTGTTGTCCAAATACAAAATTTTTTCTGAAAAGCTATTATGGCCATAAAACCTCGATTTGAAACTTAGATTTTATCTTTTCTACTTTTTCCTTCATACCTCTTTCCTTCTTTCTCTTTTTTCTTTCATATCTTTTTATTTTTTTCTCTTTACTCTTTCATACTTTTTTTCTTTCCTTTTCTTCTTTTATACTTTTTATTTATTTCCTTTTCTCTTTCCTACTTTTCATTCCTTTTTATTTTTTTCTTTCCTACCTACTTTTTGCCTCGGAATCCATAAAACTATTTTCTAAAATATATTCTATAAAAATTAAGTTTTATCTCAAAACATCTAAAAACTATTTTGAAAATGAAAGGTAAACAATCCCTGGGCAGACAATTAATAGGTAATACTACTGCTATTTGAGAATTTTGACCTATTACACTCCAGTTTCTTGAGCCCATATCCAAAAAATACTCATGCAGTAATATTTTTTGTGGGGGCTCATACAGTAATACTGATGGCGAAAACAAAAATTATCGATACGTCGGATTTTGGTTTTGAACAAATTCACCCGAAATATCTATCTTTCTATCTATCTATCGAGCTCAAGCCTACCCCGCCCATGGCTGTGCCATACTGCCTGGCCTTATCTTGTACCGCTCCCTCCCTCTGTAGACCATCGAGACCAAAACCCTTCAATTAGCTTTTGATAATGGAACTTTCTTCTTCCTTCGTCCTTTCCTCAAAACCATCTCACGGTTCTAATTACTCTTTCTCATCCTCACTCTCTTCATTTCGTTTTCAAACTCTCATCAGAAATCCCGGAATCCAAAATTCTACCCCTCAAAGCTTTCGTATTTTTGCTGTGGCTTTAGACCCGCCGCAAGAACTTCCTAAAAATAGTCCTCAACGACTTCTGAAGGAGCTCGCTGAGCGTAAGAAAGTAACCTCTCCGAAGAAAAAGGCACCGCCAAGGAAGTTCATTTTACGACCTCCTCTTGATGACAATAAATTAGCTCAGAGGTTTCTCAATAGCCCTCAATTGTCCCTCAAATCGTTTCCTTTATTGAGCTCTTGCTTGCCTTCTTCTCGGCTTAACAATGCTGATAAGACATGGATGGACGAGTACTTGCTCGAAGCGAAGCAAGCTCTGGGATACTCGCTTGAGCCGTCAGAAAACCTCGGGGATGATAATCCGGCAAAACAATTCGATACTTTGTTGTACTTGGCGTTTCAACATCCATCGTGTGAGAGAACAAAGGCAAGGCACGTGAGATCCGGCCATACTAGGCTATTGTTTTTAGGACAGTATGTTCTTGAGTTGGCGCTTGCAGAATATTTCTTACAGAGATATCCGAGGGAGTCACCGGGTCCGATGCGGGAGAGGGTATTTGGGTTAATTGGAAAGAGAAACTTACCCAAGTGGATTAAAGCCGCTAGCTTGCAGAATTTGATCTTCCCATATGATGATATGGACAAATTGGTGAGGAAAGAGAGGGAAGGACCTGTAAAGTAAGCTCTTCTATTCCTTTCAACTTCAATATGGCTCGTTTTCTCTTTCTCTCATTCTTTTCTTGGGATTTTCATATCAATTAGTAGTGCTGCCCCTCTGAATAATCGATCCTCCGATATGCTTCTGACTTGCTGAACGATTTAGGTTGTCAATTATTTTGTCACGTGATCTCTTATTCTTTTCTGGGGATTTCCGTATCATCAGTAATGCTGCTACTCTGAATAATTCATTCTGCATGTATGCTGTTGCTGGCACTAGTTGCAGTTTCTCTTTTATATCCCATACTTTCTGTGCCAATTAATCACGATTGGCTCATATTATACGAGAAGCTGTCGTGTCCTGATTGGGACACATATATAAATGGGATAAATGCTTTATGGCCAATATGGGTTGCTGAGCTCTTTATGTGCTTGGCCAAATTGAATTGAATAACGAACTCTGTATATACCTTCTAAATTTTATTAATAAACCCTCACATATGGCCGTGGAGGAATACAAACTCAAACAGAACTTAAAAAAATCTTAAAGCGTGATCAAGGACATATGATCATATGGCCTAGATGCCTGAGCCTAAGAAGTGTTTTTTTATTTGCTGGGATCAGATTTGCAAGTGTTCTGTTTTTATTACGATAATATTATGGTTAATTACGTCTATTAGATGGAGTAGCAGTTCACTTTCCGTATATCTTCTATATGCATGAACAGTTGCTATTCAATAAAAAAGCATTTATACTAGCATTCCAAGATACCTTTTGTGCTAGCTTTCAACCAAACATTTTCAACGCATTCCACGATATCACTTATAATAGCTCTCAGTAAAATGTTTTTAATGCATTCCAGACTCATCATTTTATTGCTGGACCATCTTAACCGATGGAGATGCTCATGTCCTTAATCTATTGATGAAAATAATTGCCTGTTTATTGACTTTGTATTCCCAAATTTGTTAATCTATCACAGGTTTGTATTTTGGGCTTTGTTCGGTGCAATCTATCTGTGTTTTGGTATGCCAGAAGTATACCGGGTTCTTTTTGAAGCCTTTGGAATGGATCCAGATGCTGAGGATTGCCAACCCAGATTACGCCGACAACTTGAAGATGTGGATTATGTATCTGCTGAATTTGAAGGCAAGCTAAGCTGGCAAGACGTGGCTACATACAAGGCAAGCTATATACGTCTTCTGCTAAAGTGATATTTGATTAAAAGAGTTAACACATAAGGTTCTGAGTGATATCCAATCATATTTGAATGTTTTTCTGAGCTTCTACCAATGTAGAAGTGGAAATTTCAAGCCTGCACCCTAAAAAATTAAGACTTCTATCTTATTGATTTTGTTAACTTAATAGTTAATTTTGTGAATTTTATTACCATTCGATAGAAGTGCGCAGTGATGTTTACTGTTCTTCATTCAGCCTCCTGCAGATGCTCTGTTTGCACATCCGAGGCTCTTCAGAGCTTGTGTTCCTCCTGGAATGCATCGGTTCAGAGGAAATGTTTGGGATTATGACAGCAGACCACAGGTTATGCAAGCTCTGGGATATCCCTTGGAATTGACAGATAGCATTCAAGAAATTACTGAAGCTCGAAATATAGAACTTGGACTTGGGTTACAGGTAGCTCTAATGTTATCTCTCATTCTGTTTCCTTACCCTGTCACATAGACACTGCAGAGCTTACCACTTTATAATGCAAGTACATCTGAGAACCATCCAAATGTTATGCATGTTAGTCAATTGTTTGAGAATAGTCGTAGTTTTCATCTATGAAGTCAACCTTTCATGGAAGATGAGTCTGTGGCTAGTGGTGTTGAAAGTTTTTTCCCCGTTTTTGCTTATATTCTAAATGCTGATGTCCAATTGAATATCCTACTTAATTGCAGCTTTGTTTCTTGCATCCATCGAAATACAAGTTTGAGCATCCTCGATTTTGCTATGAGAGACTAGAATACCTTGGTCAAAAGATACAGGTACTGCCAATCTTTCTGTTTTCTACTGGGCAATTTACCTGCGTTTAGTAGAATGACTCTAAATATGCTTAATTCTTCATTGGATGTTATGTACTTACGGTGTTGTTCCTTTTTTAAAAAAAAAACAAATTGCTGTAGGATTTGGCGGTGGCTGAGAGATTGTTGATGAAGCATTTAGATGCTCCAGGCTTGTGGCTACAGGAGAGGCACCGTCGCCTTCTCATGAACAAGTACTGTGGAAGATATTTGAGGGCCATGCATCTCCAGCGTTTCGTCATATATTCCGAACAGGTACAGGACCGCTACGAGCATAACCGGAGAATGAGGAACCCCGCCACAACGGCTGTTCAACAAGCCATTCATGGCCTTGCATATGCTGTTTATGGGAAACGTGATGTAAGACGCCTCATGTTTGAGGTTTTTGACTTTGAGCAGATTCAACCGAAAGCTGTATGAATTCAGGCAAAAGAATAGCAGGGATATCATTTATCCTCTAACTTCGGCATCGTTCAATCCCCTTCTCTTCTATATATTTTGATTTGGATTCAGTTGTAATGATGCGTGGCTTGTAAATATGGTATCTCCAACGACCTGTCCGCTCTTCATGGTGCGTAAAGAGAAATAAACACCGACAAAAACGATCGATTTTGAGTTTTTATAAGAAAACGTTCAGATAAGTTGGGTTTTGAGTTTCATTAGGGTCATGTTATGCCTCAAAGCTCAAATAGTACCACTTATGGGAGCATTTATAAATCATCCATCAATGTTCTCTAAGCACAATTTTGTGGGTTATGAGTAAAATTTTTATTAATTGAATAGATCAAATTGAACTTAAGTTATGATGGTACTTCGTTGGTTTGCATGAGGTGTTTATCCAAGAATTTTTGTTTTATGTATGGTGCTGTAAGAAAATTGATCTTCCTCTCCATATAATCACAACGTGTGAATGCTTCAGTATTGTAATCGAGGCGCTAATTTTTGTAAAGGCGAAGGCAGAAACTTTGTAGGCTAGAACATCTAAATTTCGTTGGCTCATTTAGTCGTAGCTTCAGCCTCCATTTCATTGCTCATTCATCACATCCACATCCTCCCATTTAGCAGAAGACACGGAAAAGAAGACGATGATGGTCCATTGTTAATACAAGTGAAACCTAGCGCGAGAAAAGCTCTCAATTGTATTGGGGTGAACATGCAAAGTCTGCCACCAGACTGGTCCTATGTTCTTCCATCTAACGTTGCCTCTTTTTTTTTTTTAATATAAATTGGAATTTACTGCTTAAACAAAAGTAGTACACTAAATCACGAGGGTAGAATTACCTCCTCAACCACCATCTGACTCACAGAAGATGGTGGTTGCTCATAGAAACAAAAATTCCCTACCAAGTCATGAGTCATTCTTGCTAATCTATCTATCAAAATATTATTGTCTCTCAAAACATGACGGAAAACAATGTTCCAATTCTTAGTTAACAACAATCGAGCTTCATCAACAATATCTTTAAAAGGGTGCCTTTCATCACACCCTCGAGTCTCTAGATTAACAGCCTCAATGCAGTCCTTGATTACTTCGACTTCCCTGTACTCGCGTGTCCAGCACAGTTGCAACCCATGGATAATGGCTATAAGCTCAGCAATGGCTGGGAGGATCATAGAGAGTTTACAACTGTATCAACGTATCCAACGATTATCATTCGTACTAAGAACACCTCAACAACCTATGTTGCATCTAACCTATGTTTCTTCACCAACCCTTGTGTCAATAAATAATTTAGGAACCAACGGTTGGTTGGATCAAGTGGTAAGAGTTTGTTTCAACTTAAGCAAGGTCTCGAGTTCGAGTCCTGGTGTATGCAGTAGCCACCGTTGGGAGACTCACCCACCATTTCCAGGTACGCGATGCTGGTTGGGTTCGGATTAGTCGGGGCGAAGCTCCGGAAACCGGGTGAGAAATAAAAAAATTAGGAAAATTTGCAATCAGGTCCCAAATAAGAGAATTAATGAATAAAAGGTATTAAAGATTCACAAAATTACCATAAGGTTCAAGGAATAAGTGCTGAGATTGTTATTAACGACTTTACCAGTTTTCATTAACAACCCCAGAAGCTACTCCTAGGACCTTATGGTAATTTTGTGAATTTTTAAAATTTTATATTCATTAATTCTCTTATTTGAGAATTGATTGTAAATTTTCATAAATTTATTAATAAAACTATTCAATAAATTTGAAGCACGCCTCTCCCCTGTTTAACGGAAAATGTTCGACATAGGTTGCAGTAGCCTAGGGTCTTAAACGTATAACGTCCGCATTCTCGCTTCCTTACCCATGCTACTAATACTAACCATGTTCATTTAACAGATATTTCCAACAAAAATCAATTTATTTTTATATTAAAGGTTGAAATTAGTATTAAAGCCAGGAGCAAGAAAGTAGTATTAAATAGGTGTTTGAAATAGTTTATTTTATATAATTTTAAAGAATTTCAAATAAAAACATAAAAAAATTTTATTTCAACGTGTTCTTTAAAATGTTTTCAAGTAAGCGCTAACACTTACCTTTGGAGGCTGGAGGGGTTGCATTTACTGCGCTACATACTTTAATATAAAATTATCTTGAAATCTGTAAAAATCATCTTGAAATTATAAAAATCATCTCAAAATCTATAAAAATTATTTTAAAATCTGTAAAATACCTTGTAAATTTCTTTCTTGCAACGAACTTCACACGCACGGAAGCTTTAAGCTATTACAATTTACCACGCAGGGGATTCTTTTTGGAGTTATGAGTGCCAATTATAGCTTGCCACGTCATGATATTCTTGGCGCGGTCCCACAAGGTGGGTCATCTCCAAGACTCCAAGAATTTCTCCCGCGATAGATATTTTGCTTACCCAAACAAATAATTGGAAAAAGAAGTTTCAGAACAGACATCGGAGCAGCAGATGCAGCCCAGCGTTGAAAGGCAGGATGACTTGGGCAGGTTGTGCCGCACCGGCACATGATATATGCGCATGAACCAACCACACTCCTACGTTTATCGCTAGTGTGCGCCATCGTCGCCTTGCGTACGTCGGTTGCGCACCCACCTAACGTGCGCATACCCTTCTTCCCCATCGATACTATCGCCACCCCGACTACTATCCTCCACCTGGGCAACAAGCCCAATTATCGCAAGGGCGAGATCTCGGATTTCTATTGCCGAGCCATGTCGAAGGCGCGCGTCTACGCGGATATCAATGTTCTTCGCCCTAAGGAGTATTGGGATTACGAGTCTCTCACCTTTCAATGGGGGTATTATTCGAAACCCTAATTCCACCCATTCATTTCCTCGTTTATTTGATATGTTCTTGATTTCTCATCATAATTCTTTTTGCGGCCTCTGTTATACCGTGCTTTCATTGGTTACCAGATACAATTCATAATGGAGGAAGGGTTTTAGGTTTCGAATATCTCTGTATCTAGTTCCTTAGCTGTTGTGCGTCCTCCTTTTTAATTCTCTAGAGGTCCAGCCAATCATCGACTTATTTTTTTTTTTAATTTTTTGGCTTCTTATAAGCCAATAATGGATAAATCATGTTTTGTATATATACATACATACTTACTGTTATATTTCTTTGGTTTCATCTTCCGCTGTCGCTCTTTGTGATAAGAAAAGAGAAAAGCCAACAGGGGATCAGTTTTTTTAAAGAAAAACTAAATTCGGTCCGGTTCATGATATTTGTTGTCTGAATTCAATCACGTGCTCCTTTATCTTTTGAGCCAGGATTGCTCGCGTGAGTTGTATTAGTTCCGGGCTCAGTTATATTGAAATGAAATGGGTAATTTTGAGACCTTCGGAAGATTTCTACGATTATTTATCCTTTCTCTGGTTACGAGGCTAATGCCTTCGAGCTCAAATTCTCATTGCTTTTACATTTTCTCCATTTGCAATGTTATTTATTAATGTATTATGCGCATTTTTTAATAGCATCCTCATTATGTTGTTTCAGTGATCAAGATGATTATGAGGTTGTGCGGAAAGTAGGAAGGGGAAAGTATAGTGAGGTGTTTGAAGGCATCAATGTTAATAGCAATGAGCGCTGCATAATTAAGATTCTGAAGCCAGTCAAAAAGAAGAAGGTAAGTTGTTTCTGTTTGTCTTGATTTTCTCCCTTCTCCTGTGGACCTGCAGCAGCAGTGCAAGTCATTAACCTACCCCCAGCTCAGGCCAGGCTTCTTCTATAAACTATGTTGGAGTCTAGAAGTCCCACATCTATAATTAATAAGAAATATTAAGGGTATATAAGATTGTGGTGATCATAGCAAATAACTTGGAGCTGTTTTGGCGATATGGGTGAGCCCAAGCACAATCATATACAAAAACATGATATCAAGAGCATTATAGCTGCAAGATTTGAAAGTCCCATTAAAAAAAATGCTGGACTTGATCCCTATGAGGCTCCGGAGTACAAATTAAAACAAAAAAGTGAAGGTTGTGACTTGAGCAGTGTTGAAGAATAGAAATCCTACATCTAAAAGTAACAAGAAAGGTGAAGGGTGTATAAGCTTGTGGCAACCCTAACTAAGTAGGTTATGCTATTTTGGTGGTATGGATGAGCCCAAGCATAAGCTATACACAATCTGTGTCTCTAAAGTATGCTGCAAAACAATTTCATTGTATGAATTTCCAATCATGTAGTTAAACTCAATTGACTAGTCAGGTCATGATTTACAGCACAAACTGACAAGAAAAAAGGATCTTGACCAAATCTGTAACCTTCATTAGCAGATTGATTTTCTGTGGTTTCCCTGATCAAACTAGAAGTTACCAAGGAACCGTGCATAGCACTGAATAGGGAGCCACCGAATACACCAGCTACGCCTAACATGTGAAATGGATGCATAAGAATATTGTGTTCAGCCTGAAATGGGTACATTCATGAATATTGTGTTCAGCACAAACTGACAAGAAAGGAAAATCTTTACATTCATGAAATGGGTACATTTCGCATAATGAAACATCTTTTTTAAAACTATATACTATCTATAGAAGGCATGAGGTATAATCAGTGTAATTCATATTGATACGATGATATAATCATTACTTGAGGGCGTCATCCCTTGGTTTCATGTAGTAACCTCGATTTGTTATTCTTTGTTTCAAGTTCTATATCTTTTGAATTCATCTAAGAAGTTTGTTACCTATAAGCTCTTCAACACTCCTCTGCAGATTAAAAGAGAGATTAAAATACTCCAGAACCTTTGTGGAGGCCCAAATATTGTCAAGCTTCTTGATATTGTTAGAGATCAGGATTCAAAAACCCCCAGCTTAATATTTGAGTATGTCAACAGTACGGATTTTAAAGTTCTGTATCCAACCTTGACTGATTATGACATACGCTATTACATCTATGAGCTCCTTAAGGTAATAAGTTCCTTCAATTTCCTTTGGGTTACATGAGACTGCCACTTTATGTGCGGTCTCCATATTGAACATAATGTTATCCCTCAAAAGTTGTAGCGTACCTTGTCTTGGGTAGAGCTTGCTATATTGAATTTTGCATTTGCTGCATGTGTGTTGGCTTTTGTATATGCACCATGAAATACTTAACATTTGCCGCAAATATAAGCTGAGGGAGCCTTTTGGCCCCATTTTGTTTCCAAAGAAAAGGGTGTTGAGAACTTTACCTCAATACATGAATTTTTCATTTTGCCTTGTAGGCCTTGGATTACTGTCATTCTCAAGGCATAATGCATAGAGATGTCAAACCTCACAATGTTATGATAGATCATGAATTGCGAAAACTTCGCTTGATAGATTGGGGTCTTGCTGAATTTTATCATCCCGGAAAGGAATACAATGTTCGTGTCGCTTCAAGGTAATGTTCTATGACCATCCAACTGGTCTTAACTCAACCTCAACTCTAATGGTAAGAGCAAAAGTATGTAGAACAGTAGGCATAATTGTGAGGGACTGCTATCCCAAGGTTCCTTACACTTCTAAGTATTTCCTTGTGAGGGTTTGTTGTTGTTGTTTCTTTGGTTCTTAAATGGTCATGTGCCTATTGTTTTCAGATACTTTAAGGGGCCTGAACTTTTAGTTGATTTGCAAGACTATGACTACTCATTGGACATGTGGAGCCTTGGCTGCATGTTTGCTGGAATGGTGAGGACTTTGGTTACATATGGCCTTGTTATTCGTGTGGAAAATCTAGTCTGAAATGTCTGTGTATGGAGAAGTGTAATCTGTGTAATGAATTTTATACTTTGTGTAGATATTCCGCAAGGAACCGTTCTTTTATGGGCATGACAACCACGATCAACTTGTGAAGATAGCCAAGGTAAACATTCATGGGTATATGCTGTGTGAGTCCAGGGCAACTTAATGTCATCTTTTAGATTTAGACAGTTCTTTTAAGTTTTTATTTAATGTATATCTTGTTTTACAATTAAAAGATATTAATTTGCCGTCCCTCCATCCAATGAACCTTCTTAACTCGTACCCTTTTTCTGGGGTAATCTGCAGGTGCTTGGAACTGATGAATTGAACGCATATCTGAATAAGTATCATCTAGAGCTTGATCCTCAACTCGATGCGCTTGTTGGAAGGTACCATATATGAATGACTTTCTTTTAATAGCATATCTTTCATTGCATTGTATGTTCTATTCTCTATTTAAAAGATTCGATTCCTCTGTTGTGTTTTTCTCTTGATAGATAAATAAACAAGTATTACCGCTTTATCGGTTGGTGCTTTCTTCTGTAGGCACAGTCGGAAACCCTGGTCTAAATTTATTAATGCGGATAATCAGCATCTCGTGTCTCCAGAGGTCATTTAATCTACGTTCCGATTTGCCATTTGGACCCTTTATTTAGCTTAAACGGCACTTCTGCTGCTCTTATATTTTCATATCTATGCATGAATGTGAATTCTTACAGTATATCTGACACGCAGGCTATCGACTTTCTTGATAAGCTCCTTCGATATGATCACCAGGACAGGCTTACTGCAAGAGAAGCAATGGTAACTGTAAAAGCGCTCCTTTTTTTTTTTTGCAAACCCCCCCCCCCAAAAAAAACAAAAAAGGAAGAAAGTTGTCACACCATGTCACCATCTCAATTCTCAGACTCACACACAAGTCGAGACTATTTATTTGGTACTAGATAATAATATTTAGGTTACTGAATTTTTGTCATTGAACTTTCAAAGTACTAATTCATTCCCGCATCTTAATGCATCTTCTCCAGGCGCATCCATATTTCTCTCAGGTAAGGGCTGCAGAAAGTAGCAGAATGAGGACACAGTAATTTTCATATATGGCTTTGTAGACCCAAGTTCAAATATTCGGGATTGTAATATAAAATCCTAAATTGCTCTTCATCTGCCATCTATTAGTTGTAGATGTTTAGTTTCTGGTGCTCTTCAACAATATGATGAATCTCGTTTCATGTGAAGAATAATGCTAGTTTATATTTGTTGAGCATTGAAATTTTAATTTCTCAGGATGGAGTGCGACTGTGCGAGGTATAAGAAGGCTCTTTTGTTAGGGATATTGATATTTAACGTTGTTTAAATTGATTTTTGTCATTGAACGCATTCAGTCTATCCCGAAGTTTGATTGTTGAGAGCATTGCGGATAATGCCAGACTCCGCTAATCCTATTGGTCAAGTTGTCGTCTAATATACTACCCTCCTATCCTATCCTAAATATAAAGAGGCAGACAGTGTAGTTAGTCCTGAATATAACATTACATTTTGACCTTGTCTCCCATTTTTATAATACTTTTATCAAAGCATTTATATTGATTGTACATGGTGAGGAGGTTACCGTCATAAGGGTAGCATATGATTAACAAGGATATTATAAGCAAATCAATATGTGTCAGTTATAGATAAATAAGTTATTGTTTATATTTGTAAATTAGTAATTTAACTCTTATACCAAACTTTAAAAGTTATTTTCTTCTAGGATAAATTATACAAAACTCCTCTAGTGTTTGGGCGATTGCTTTTAAGTTATAACTTTTTGACATTTCAAATTTTAAATCTTAACTCCTGATCTCATAGCTTTTTTTTATGGACTCCCTGCTTTTAATTTACTGTTGTCTTTTTGAGGGAAATTGCCATGCATGTTTATGTAATATACTTCACATCTTATGTGGCATCTTGTCAACTTAATAATTGTACAGAGCTCTATCGAACTTTATTCTAGTTGCATATAACCCTGCTGATATTTAAAAATTTGAATTTAACTTCTTTAAATTTTCAATTTTTAATATTCAACCCCTACCGTTATTTTTTTTTCTATCTCATGCGCATCAAAGCAAGCCATTTGCTTTCAGATGAATCACCGTCTTCATCATATATTAAAAATTACATTTTTACAATCTTATTGTCTTATTTTATAATAATAAATTCATTAATATTCTTTTTACATATCAAGGAAGTCAAATTTAAATTTTGAAATGTCAAGGAGTTATATACAACTAGACTAAAGTTCAAAGGAGTTTTGTAAAATTATTAACTTAATAGGATACCACAGAATGTGAGGTGTCTTCTGTTAATATAATGTGGCAATTTCCGTAAAAAGGATAATGACAAGTTAATGTCAAGGGTCTGTAATAACAAATTGAAAGGTTAGATAGGTTAAATTTAAACTTCTAAAATTTAATGGGATTATATACAAACGCTTTAGTCTTTCTTTTTTATTCCTTTATCAACGCTTAGTTTTGTTCGAAGGAAAGATTTATAATGGAATGAAAACGAAAATAGACACGAGAATGAAATCTAAGTTTGAAAGAATACTGATATTTGAGATGCTTGTGAAAGGATATAAGAATTTATTGAGATGTTTGATAGAATAGAAAACGAAAATCTGTGAAGTCTTTAAAACCTAAAACATCCGTCAAAATAAAATAATAAATATACAAGGAGATCTATTCTCAACGTTGGGACAACTTTAATTTTCGCAACGAACGTCATGATGCATGGTGGCATTGCAATGATGAGAAAATGAAGAAATATGCTTGTGTGGCTTCCCCCATCCAACTCCAGCTCGTACCTGGTTAAAATGCTTGCTGTGATAAACTCTTTTAACCCATAAGATATGAAACATTTAAATTTGATTTCGAACACATAATTTTTTAAAACTTAGCAATTTTTTATTAAAAAAATCATTTGAAAAATATGATAATTAATAAAATAATTTTATTTTAGATATTACCCGATTAAAATAAATTTTTTGATAAATAAAAATAAAAATCAAATTTAAACAATTCAAATCACAAGCGGTCTCATCACTTTTGATCAATACCTTGATAAGTTCCATCCAACTCATCCCTACCGATCAAATCTCAGCTGGAACTTCTTCGAGATTATGAAGACAATAGGGTCGGTTGTGACCAATCCTTTGTCCATCCCCCACCAGGACACCGACGATGCCCCAATTTCAGTATGTCAACAAGTGGAACTGATAGGATGGTCTCGACAGTCACACCAGAAAAAATGTTAGACAAGAAAAAATCTTCTAATGATTATTCATCAATGTTTCTAACAAAGGTTTACCCACAAAGGCTTGAACTTGAATACCGCTGCCACTGAGATTTTTTTTTTGGTACAAATCTTCTTGATGGGTAACTTCTGATATAGAGCTCACTCAAACTTATTGCATAAAGAAAATCGATATTAGATGGGAAAAAAGAGCAATGTTTGAAGAAAAAAACCTAGACTTGTAGCACGCTACCGCCCATGTAATAAACGAGACATGAGTCATTCACTCCAGCATGCTATATGTTTGATAGTCAAACATGGGTTTGTAATACACAGATGTTAACAATGACAATGATGATCATCATCAAACAGTTAAACTTTGTGGGTCCGCCCCATCTTTGTTTCGCTCCCATTTCCCCGGGAGGCAAGCTTAAGTACAGGCACATCAATATATAGATATTCATAGATAATGGATATACATGATAATATCAAGCTGTCTTTAGACCGCTCACTCTTAAGATGAGGAAAGCATGCATAAAGATCAGACTTGGGGTGTTTGGCTTCAGCATGCTCCTTGCACTTCGCCTCCGATGTGGTGCATATAAAGGTTTGCATACACACCTTGCACTGCAACCATTCATCAAAACATTGCTCAATATAGAACAGATTTTGACAGTATCATGCCTAATTTTTTGAGACAGATTCAGGTAATAGGCATATGATATCAGTCAAACTAAATATTATCTATATAATATGAGATTGTATCAACTCTAAACCACAAGTTCTCGAGTTTGACTGAAACGTGCGTTTATAGAGCATAAGCTGCCGAAACATAATAGTCGCATTTTACTTCTAGAAAATTGACGTTGAGCAGGGAATTCAGATGCGGAAGATACTGAAACAAACGTTCTGAGTTAAGCAATCAAGAAGACGAATACCAATACCAGCACATTGATAAGGATAAACTCTATATAGCAAAGCAATGTAAAACCGAAATAACAGACAAGGTAATGTAAAACC
>JANTPZ010091506.1:0-17176 GCA_025593235.1 Vachellia pachyceras
TTTTTTTGGTGATGATATATCTTTGCTTCATGAGCACAGTGATCTTTTGATTCCATAATTCTCTTCATGTGAGTGTCGGGTCCCAAGAAGAAGAATAAGAAGCAGACTGTTCCACGACAGAGACGAGTTTGATGGTAATGCTTTACAGCCTAAAGCTCAATCCACAGCCGACAACGCTTCTTCTTTTGATAGTACTAATACTAATAGAAGACGTTTTTCTATATCCTATTTTATGTGTTTGGTGAAGCGGTTCCAGAAGTAGAACATACGTTTAACAGTGTTTTTCTGTAGATAATCTTTTTCACATATTTACCTCGCCTTACGTAAAAATATTTCTCTATCGCGTTTTCAAACGGTACATTATTAGGGCTTGTTTGGAAGCTATTTTGAAAATAGCTTTTACAGATTTCGAGGCAAAACCTAGGTTTTGGAGAATAGATTTTGGAAAATATCTTTTACAGATTCCGAGGTAAAACCTAAGTTTTAAAAAGTGATTTGTTTGGGAAGTTATTAGCTTGTACAGATTTCGAGACAAAAAAGTGGGTAAGAAAAAGAAAAGAGAAAGAATGAAAAGTAGGAAAGGGGAAAATAAGAAAGAAAAAGTAGAAAAGAAGGAGAAAGAAAGAAAAAATAGGAAAGAGAAAAAAGTAGGAAAAAAAGAAAAAGTAGGAAAGAGAAAATCTAAGTTTCAAATCGAGATTTTGTAACCAAAATAGCTTTTCTAAAAATTTTTATACTTGAATAAAATCTAAATTTTGAAATCAAACCTAAATTTTACTGAGTGATATCAAACAAGTCCTTAGTCCTTAGAGATTGTGACAGCTCCTCTCAGCCCAAATGTGAACTCGAGACTTAAGAGGATCTAACTTGACTTTACACCGCTAGACTAGCTATATCTATGTTGCTATCACAGATAAAACTTATGATTTTATGTTATTTATAATCGATAAAATTGGGAATAAATTGCAAGCTATTTGAAAAATTAATTTTAGAACTGTACTTAGGAAAAGGTGAAGTCATGAGATTCTTTAGGTTATATGTTTCATTCCTCATTTAATCTGTCCAATAATAATGATTTATCACCAATTCTCCCTTTTTAATCAAATTCTTAGTTTTTTTAAATTTGTTCTTACAATTTTGTAGAATATATATATATATATATGAACATTAGTCTTTATGATCATGATATGTTAATTGAGAATATGATGTGAATTATGACTAGATGAGATTTAAGTTATCATAAAATACAAAATAAGAAAGTTTTTTTAAAAAATAAAATCATGGAATAAAATTTATTTATTATAGTATTAGTATCGACAAACATTACGCATGCCTAACTGGATGGGTTAGCCTCTCACAATGTAACAAATTAAAATTTAGATCCCCATCAAAAGATGAGTTTACATTTAGTATTAACAATACCTTGAATATATATGATTATTTTCAGTATAAGGATACTTGTGCTCAACAAAAAAGGTTAATTAGGTGATGATGTGGAAGATTTATGAGTCAGATGATTTAACAATTTTTTTAAGCTAAAAGGGGTCAGATACTAATAACTTGAAGTTGCAATTCATAATAATCTCACAAATACCTTTTTTATATGTAATAAAATTATGTAATTCTTCGTCCAGTTCTATATATAATAGAAAATTTTTCAAGTTTATCATGTTCCCATTTAGAAGAGACACTGATAACATGTTTACAATTTTTAGTATCATATATATTTTTTTCTTTTTAGCTCTCTGTATTGGTTAGTTTCACTACAATTGATTACTCCGTGCTCCCATTTGATCATTATTTGTCTCTTTCCCTTCAAATACAACGGTATTATTAAAAAATAATTGGCTAAGGCGCAAAAAATATGGACAAGCTTTTACCAAAAGTGAGTTTGGATCCATAATCAACATTCAAAATGGAAGTAAATATATTATAATAATTTAACATCGTTAAATATACACATGCGATGATTACAAAAAGTAATCATTTACACAAATTTTAATATTTATAGACATTTTTGCACCTCTGAAAAAATATTCAATTTTGGATGTACTGCCGGTAAAAGCTTGTTGCTATTTTTGGACGTTAAACCTAAAATCAAATTATACTTTTTTACATATTTAATACATTCAATTAATTTTAACCAACTTTTTTAAATTATATAATTCAATTATTAGTATCTCATGAAAAAAAAAAAGAAATGGCGTGTACATGATTAATGACGTGGCACTCACTTTTAGAGGCATATTATTATATGTAATGTGTGAAGGGAAGGCCAACGATTCAAACCCCACAAACTTAACCTTTGCTGCCCAATCCCAATCCCAATCCCATTTGGCTACATCCCAATTATTCAATCTTCATCATACACAACCCCATGAAAATGACAAAGGAAAAAAAAAACCATACACACAAACTCGTTTTAATATTGGTTCATGTTCTTAATATAAAAGTTGTGTCACTTTTTTTGATTTAAAAAGTTAATAAACTTATATATATATATATATTCACGTACGTTTTAAATAATTTTTTAATTTCTCTATAAAATCAATTATTTTTTACATTAAAGGTCGGCTGTGGTAATTTATATCCATCAACTTTAAGATGGTATTAGGGTTGATAATATTTTAAAATTTGAAAATAAATTGATTATAAATTTTTTTTAATAACAAATCATCCTTTAACTCGTGATACTTATCAATCCCAAGTTTAAATCAAGTTAGACGCTAAATCAATGCTCTGTTTGGGTAAGGAGAGGAAATGAGAGAATAAAGCCTATTTTGAAGAGAAAACACATAATAATTTTGAAACATACTCGTATGTGTTTTTTCCCCTTCTAAATCTCTTAGCTTTGAATGGGAAAAATTTTCATGTGTAGCCAACACATATTTTTCATCTCTATTAATCCACAGGAAAAAAAACTATATATCCTAATATAATATTTTCCATTTCTAAAACTCAGAATCGAGATTTATTCTATGCATATTCACATTTCACAGTAGTCCCTTACGTACTCCCTTATCAGTTGTCACTTATGTATTATACTCTTTAAGGATAAGATTTTAATCATAATTAAGTATTTTTTAAAAGCGGTTTGATGCAAAAATACTGATAAACATTCATAAAAAAGTATGTCCAGCAAAATATGCTTTTGAGATATTCAAAAATATTTATAACAAATTGAAGCAAAAATGTTATAATTTTTAAATACTACCTAATACAGTTACTCTTTATGGTTCGATCCACACTATTTTTACATTCACATATACATTTTTTTACTTCCAAAAGGTATACATCCTTGAAAAGTTTTGCAACCTCACTTTTTTTAAAAAAAGATCAGAGGAATTGTTACATCTCCTAATACGTTCTTATTTGTTTGGATTAGCAGTAAAAGTTACATTTCGAATGTGATTTACTATCAAGAAAATAAGTATGTGAGATATCTTTATTTAGATTTATGTGAACTTATTAGGAAAAGGGAAATTTACCATCATGCCCTAAATAGAAGAATTAATAAATAAAAGGTCCCAAAGATTGGTAAAATTACCATTAGGTCTTAGCAGTTGGTCCGGTTGTTATCAACAACCTTATCATCTAGCAATAACAACCGGATCACCTACTGTTAGCTAACTAAATTTTCCGGGAAAACGGCTAACCAAATATTGGGTATTGAATGCACCAGAAAATTTGTGGGAAATGAAGGGAAAGAACGGTGAGCGAGGGTTGAGATGAGACGGGGCCCACACGGATGAACAGGGCATAAAGTCAGACAGCCTCGTGACAACCATAAACGACCTTCCCCTCCTTCCTTTTTCATACTGTCCCCCAAACGCGCATTCAAAAATTAAAAATAATAAAAAAGGAACATTCACATAAAAATCCTCACAAGTCTAGTCAACAAAAATCTCTCCCTCACACGGACATTCTATTTCACCTCATCCTCAACGTGTCCTTTTATTTTATAACTCTCTCTCTCTCTCTCTCTACATTCACTCCTCAATTTTTGTGTTCTCTATTCATTTCACTCGTTGAATATTCTTCGTCTCTTCCCCCCTCTCTCTATATATGTGTGTTTTCATTTCTCATTCTCTCCTTCAAGCTTCAACCACCAAAGATCAACTGAATTCTCTCTCTCTACTTCATCTCCCGCTTCTTCTTTTCTCAGAAATTAAGCTTCTTTTTCCAGGACAACGGTCATGGGTAATTATGTCTCCTGCAACCTGCCTAACCCATTGATGAAGAACTCTCGGGCGGCGAGGGTGATCTTCCCCACAGGAGAAGTCAAGCAGTACAAGACGACGGTGAAGGCGGCGGAGGTAATGCTCGAGTGTCCAGGCTACTTCATAGCCAACTCTAACTCTCTCCACATCGGCAGGAGATTCTCCGCTCTCGGCGCCGACGAGGAACTCGACTCCGGCGGCGTTTACATCCTCTTCCCCATGAGGAGGTTGAATTCTATAGTCACGGCGGCCGATATGGCCGTCTTCTTCATAGCCGCTAACTCCGCTGCCAAAAGGATAAAAGGCGGCCGAGGGAAGGTCTGCGGCATGCCGGAAAATGCTCGACAACCGGCAGCGGTGGCAACGTCCGAAGAGGAATCCGGGGCGGGGAACGGCGGCGATGATGGAGGTCCGAGGTTGAGTTTGGATGGGGTTGACTCAGGATTCCATTATAAGTTAAGTTATTGCAGATCAAGGAAGCCAGTATTGGAAACGATCAGTGAAGAATCGATATATCTAAGATGATCAGATCAGATTAGGTTAGTGTGAGAGAATCTGGTAGCTAATTTTTTGGATCAACGATTTGTTTTACGCTCTTAGGAAAATTTTTGAACTAAGAGATATATATATATATATATATATATATGATCTGCTACTTTCTTCTATAAGCTTTTTGGATCATCGTTTATTTTTTCTTCAGAGGTAGAGATCATAAAACTATGTAAGCTCTGAAGCAAGTGCGTAGAACCAAAATTTGATTTGTAAAGAAAAAGCAATAAATTATGGGCAAAAAAAAAACAAAGGAATTAAAGTATTATTTGATAGTTTTGGACTTTTTCGTTACTATTAGCGTTTTTATCTCTGATTTTAGATTTGCTATAAGAATGGTTCAAATGGTTACTACTACGACTTGATCATGATGATTAAAAATGGTTGAGGGTTTTTAAAAGATAAGCGTGTTAATTTTGATGACTGAATCATCAAGTGTCATTAATTATATTACAGATCAATCCACCATCTAATTGCATAATATTAACTATAGCTAATTGCATTTATTGAAATTTAATTTAATTACTTGGAGATGATGCAAGAGGAATATTATTGTAAAGTTGTTCTGGCTGAATTGAGGGAATACTATAAAAGATAGTATCATGTTTTGGTGAAATAGGTCCTTGATTTCCTTCCAACTTCCAAGAAAGAAACCGATTTAATTTCGTTGATTTAAAAATATCAGTTTAAAAAAGATATCGTTTGTAATTGTATGGATGCTTACAATTTTTTTTTAAAAATTAGGGCTATAATATACTGTTGGTCCTCTATAATTAGACCTAATTTTATATTAGTCCTTTATAGTTTATACTTACTACTTAACAATTATGTAATTAAATGTTGATAAAATATATTTCAATTTTAATTATTTTAGAATTTAATCAATTTTTGTCAACATTTACATTTAATTATAGAATCACCTTTTAAATTTTACCCAATCACTATTTTTTTACTAAATGAAATTAATAGTTTTAAGATAAAATAACTAAAATTGTACTCTTTTTTAATTTAAAGTATTAAAATCAAAACTTGAGACAAACTAACTGAAAATAATTATAGCCCAAAAACCAGGCAATTTAATGGGCATTTTCTGGACAATAAAGTACTTGTATGTTTATCATGTTGAAATCATGTTGCATATAAATCAAGATAAAATTTTTCACATATTTATCTCGGCTTACGTAAAGTCACTCTTCTAACGGATTTCCAAACATGGACAAAGTGTCACATCATCTTTATGGAGGTGCTCCAAGGGCATGTATTTGCATCTCATTTTCTGGCTTCATTAGATTTTGGGAGAGAGATGGTTGAGTTGTCCAAAATATGAGGATTGTAAAATAATGTCCCGAAATGATTTAATTTTTATGAGGTTTTTAGAATTATTTTAAAATTAAGTTTTTTTTTTGTGAAATAATCCAACTGCCATCAATGAAATTGATTGTCATTGTACGTGTGCATGGTAGTTGGTTTATGATTTTAGAAGTTAAATTAAAATTACTTGTTAAACTGTATTATCAATTATATATTTATCATTGATATGCAGCAACCTTTTTTTTAATAAAAATTAATGGTCGCTCTCTTAATTATTATTGTTTATTATTCATTATTGTTGTTGTTATTTTGTTTTTCAGATCTAAAGTGATCGATGGGCCATTGGAAACGCAAGGCAATTTCACTTCATAATTTAATCTCATACCAAAAGTTAGGAGATTCAGGGTAATTAGGCTATTTCAGATCCTAAATCAAAGTTTATATATTTTGAAATTATTTCTCCATCTTTCTCACTAATTTACTTCTTCGTCCCATTTATAAGATACAGTTTTTTTGAATATGTGTGTTTCCTTTTATAAAGTACATTTTGGAGATGTATCAATGTTTAATGCATTTTTTCATTTTACTTTTAATTGATTATATATTTTTCTTATCTTTTTTTCCACTCATTTTGTTTTATAGTTTTTCATCCCATTCCATTTCCCAACCACATTTTTCAGGAATAAGGGTTAAAGGAAAAATTCTTATTAAATCCAATTAACATACCAAAATTTTAATTAATACCTATATTTTTAACAAATCCATAATTAGACCTATATGCTTTATTAGACATTTCTGGATTTGGTGATTTTACTTATATACCCTTTTCTTATTTCTCTTTTTGACCTAACCCTTTTCTCCTTTGCTATATTCTTTTAACAACATTTAGAAATTCCTTATAAAGCCTATAGGCTTGATTAGGAATTTACTAAAAATTTAGGCCTCAATTAAGCTTTTAGTATTTGAGTTAGATTTAATAAATATTTTCTTTTTTAAAAAAATTACATTTTTACATATTTACCTTCTACTATAACCAACACCTTGATCTATGTTATTTATGAGGCTAAAGTATATATTTAATTCTTTAAGTTTAGATCAAGTTTCAGTTTAGTCCCTTAAGTTTAAAATTGCACTTTTAGTATTTTATAGTTAATACTATTAATTTTACTTAATGAAAAAGGTTAATTCAATCACTATTCTGCAATTAAATATGTTCAAATATACTTAAATATTGATGATTTAATATAATTATTTTTATATTTTAAAATTTAATCATATTATATCATCATTTAATAGCAGAATTACTATTCAAATTTTATCAAGTCATAATTATCCGTTAAGTAAAACTAACATAATTAAGAATAGAGGACTGTAAATGCAATTTGTAAATTAAAAAGATTAAATTGGAACTTGACATAAATTTAACTGATCAAATGTATACTTTAATCTATTTATTATTTATATCTTATAAAAAGGAATGAGGGATATTGTTATATTTCTATACAAAACGCCTAAACTTTTTCCTAAATGATTGAGTAAATTATATACATTTCACATCAATCCTTGCATCATCATCTCAAATTTATAGTTGATCTGTTTGAAAATACGGTAGATGAGTACTTTTCCATAAGTTGAGATAAATATATGAATGAGATTATTTCGTTTTGTGAAAAACACCGTGCGTTTGACCTCCCCAAAAACTCGGTTAGTGTGTTTGTAAGATGTGTATATCCTACATGACGTGCTTATTTTATTGAATATAAATAATTAAAATTCAATATACGCATTTGCACAAAACTTGAACTGACTTCGTTTGTGTTTGACTTTTATTTATGCTCAAACCACTTGTTTTTTAAAATAATTGTTTTAAAAGTTTCCAAACTGAAGTAAAAGTATTAAACTCAAATACTGTTTATCAATGCAAACAAGACCAACTGTTACTATAGAGATATATATTATCAATTATTTGATTTTATAAATTATAATATACTTATGTTAACTAATTGCAAGAAAGTTAAATTAATATTTTGAACAATAATATATTGACATATGTTAATATTAATAACTAATAATATACTTTCTCACATTCTATAGACAATATATAATTTTTTATGTAGGTATGGTCATATTTATGAGATAAACATAAAATACGCCTTAAGTTTTAATCAGCTTTTACCATTTTTATTCTTATTAGTTGCATGAGATATCACACAATTAATTATTTCACGCACATCTTCCTATTCATTTCCCTCTCATCCACTTTCACCCGCTTATATAAATAAGGGTATTTTAAAATACTATTCTTTATTAAATATTTAGCTTGTAGTACTTATTTAGGACACGAGAGTTAGTACTTAGTACTTTTTTTATATATATATTTATTGTATTTAACAAACTTTTTTACTTACATAATTCAATTTCTTTTATCATAACTCACATCCTTTATAGCCTTTAGAAAGAGTTCAAACTCATAAGCGGTACTTAAATGATTTCTATTAGGAGAAAAAATTATAATACAAATCTTATCATATTTATAAGTCATTTTTAATATGTTTTACATAGATTAAGAAAAACTTTAAACCTTATTAACTCTACCTTATATTTCAACAATTTTCTAAATTATTCCTATTTAATAACCACTATAACATATGAGATTAAAGTCAATACATAATAAATAAAGGGTAAAATTGCATATATACATAAAATTATTAGGCAACTTATAAATATAAACAGATAAAATCTTCTCTCCTCCTTGCAAATAGGGCCAGAGAAATAGTTATATATCTAATCAAGTTGAATAAGGAAGATAATAAAGAAAGGAAATCATTTTCCATATGCTTATACTTTTCCTTAATTTTTAATTTGTTACTTATATTTTTTCTCATAACTAAATTCTGTAATTTTCTTCTGTATGTAACTTTACTTTTTTTTTTAGCACCATTACCCCTGTACAGAATATATTTACACCCCCCCCAAATCTTTGTTTTTTTTTTGGTAAATTGGTATTATCAAAAACATACATGAGCTTTTCTCACATTGCAATATGTATTTGCACACACCCCAAATTTCGTTTGTTTAAAGAGTAGAAATATAAATTAATGTCTCTCGAAATACAACATGCAAAAAAAAAATTTCTTTTAACTAAGCTTGTTATCAAGGTTTCCTAATTTTTTATATATGAAGATAATTGAGTATTGCCATGTTCAATTAAACCTTAATAATTCATTACCTGACTACTAGTTGAGTAATATAGGAAAATAGCGTGCTGAGAAAAGAAGTATTATTATGTTGTTGTTTTAGTGTTTCTAATACTTAATTAATTCCAACACTAATATGGTTTTAAGAATCCAATTATAAGTGGGATATAGAAAAGTTAACTTCTAAAAGAAGTTCATGTATAACTTGACTATTTATTAATTTAATACTTTATTCTTCATGAAGTTGAAATTGTTTTCTTAATTGCCAAGATATTATGACATTTTTGGAGAAATAAAAAATGTAATACATTAAAATTATAAATTTTTAATCGAGAAATTACTTCACTTCACCATTTTCATCAAGCAGCAAAAATAAAAAAAATTCCAGTTTTTAATAATTTTCTACAATTTTTTCCATACGAGGCAATAGCTAAATCAAGCAAGCCCAAAGATCCCAAATATAGAATTGTCTTCCACAAGTGTTTTTTGGGCCTAGCTGAGAAGTCCACTAATTGTGTCTCTTAGTCTTCTTCTCATCAGTTCTCACTCTTGTCAAATGCAAATTCTGTCGCTCTCTTTAATTTTGAAAAGATTTGACAATGTTTAATGGGAAAATCACAAAAAAGAAAAAATACATTTAAAATTATAAAAGGAAAAATCAGGATTTTGAACTTTTATGATATCAAATCAGGACTCTAGACCAAATAAAGATTTCAAAATGTTAGCACTACTAAAAAATCACAAATTAACGAGGAAAATTAGCAACGACTTTGAAATTCCTCTCTAAATAGCTCAGTTAGCGAGGAATTTAGCGAGGAATGTTAAATTCCTCTCTAATGTCCAAATTAGCGAGGAAAATTAGCGACGACTTGGATATTCCTCTCTAAAATTCCTAATTAACGAGGAATTTAGCGACGACTTGGATATTCCTCTCTAAAAGGAATATTATATTCCTTTATAATTTTTCAAATTAATGAGAAATTTTTTTTACTGTAATATTGAGTTATCTATATTAATTTTTAGCATGAAATTTTGGAAGGATAAAGGAGTTAATATATTTAGTTTTTTTTTCAATTTCTCTCTTTTTTTTTAGCAAAACAATTTCTCTCTTATATTGTTTAAATTTTGGAGGACTAGCACACATGATTTCTTTCCCTCCTATTTCAATTTTTTTCTATTTTCAATTTCTCTCCTACTTTTCATCTTATTTTTTTCATTTTCCAATTACTAAAAAATTTAATCAAAACCAATATTTTCTCTACAAATAACAAAGGAATTGAAATGAATTATTTCTCTCTCTAAAATTTCATTGACCTCCAAAATTTTCGTTAAAAAAAATATTTCCCTCCAAATTTCATTTCCGCGCTTAAATCCAGCTTTGCTTTGTATTATTAACCATCTTCAACTTAGGGCAAAAGCAGCTTGTCCTCTACTCCTCTCTTGGGGTCCGCTTGGATGAGAAGAAAAGTTGAAAGGAAAGAAAATGGGGGAAGAGAAAATGAAGAGGAGAGAAAAGTGGAGAGAAAATATTCTGACCCGTTTTGCTTGGATGGGTGAGAGAAAACAGAGAGGAAAGAAAATGGGTAAATGGTTTAATGACTAAAATATCCTTAAATAAAAATATTTTAATAAATAGTAACAAGTAAAGTATCTTTAAAATATATAAAGTATAATATCAAATTAAATATGATAATGAAAAAATTATATTAGCATTAATATCATTAAATAATTCAAAATCAAATTATTTATTAAAGATATCTTTTCATATTATTATATTTCAAACCAAAATAACTTAGATAAGAATATAACATATTTTTCAAGGTTATGAGTTTTTAGTAAGCAATTAAAAAATAAATTAGATATTAGAATATATCTTAAGTCTTATTCTTTTAAAAAATGAAAGTCATAGTCACAATTTTAAAAAAGTTATATATTAAACTTAATTAGTTAAAATGAAAAAGTAATAAAATAGCACGTGGGTAGATAAGGAAAACACATTTTCTCTCCATGTGTGGAGAGAAAAGTTGGAGAGAAAATGTGGTGGGACCCACACCCCATTTTCTCTCCAACTTTTCCTCCCTCCCACCTTTTCTCTCTTATCCAAACAGGGAAAACTCATTTCTCCCCCATTTTCTCTTCAAATTTTCTCTCCTCCCTCATTTTCTCTCGATCCAAGCATAGGGTTAGGGCACAGCTATCATCGTCTCATCGCGTTCACCTTCGCCGCTCCTCATCTTTCTGCTCGATATGCTCCTCGGTCTCCAGCTTTCTCTGCAGCGACGCTCTCTGGTTTTGTTTCCTGCACAGATGATGATTATATTGTTTGGAGTTCTTAACTTTTATCTGTATTTTTTTAAATTTAAGACTTTTATCATACATTAGAATGTGTGATTATGGCTACAGATACTATGTACTTGACATTACTATTTAAAATTTATTTTTTGAGTCAATTGTGTGATTAAAAAAGATTTTTTAATGAAATATTTTTGTAAATGCATAGTTGATTCATATTTAAAATTAGTAAGGCATTTAGCGATGGAATTGCCAACACATAATTAATTTAGCAATGGAATTGTCAAATTTAATCGTGAAATATAACCCATTTAGCAACGGAATTGTTAAATTTAGCGACGGAATTATCAAATTTAACGATGGAATATAATCCATTTAGTGACGGAATTGTTAAATTTAGTGAGGGAATATAACCCATTTAACGATGAAATTGTTAAATTTAGCGACGGATTTTTCCGTCGCTAAATCCGTCGCTAAATAGAGAGGGAAAATGTCCGTCGCTAATTTAGCGACGGAATTATCCCTCGCTAATTCCGTCGCTAATTAGTGAGGGAAATTGTCCGTCGCTAAAAACGTCCGTCGCTAATTTCGTCGCTAAATTTAGCGACCCTCGTTTTAGCTACGGATTTAGCGACGGAAAAAATCCATCGCTAATTTTGATTTTTCCGTCGCTAAATCTGATTTTTCTAGTAGTGTAGGGAAAAGATCACGTTGCCCCAAGTTAGATATGATCTTTCAAAACCAATTTCCATTATTGTCATTTCCTACTCTATTATTGCCATTCTCTATTCCATTATTGTTATCTAAATGGATATTTTATTTTCATATATTCTTCAACAAGCATCATATTCCACTGTTGTAATTTTCTATTCCATTACTGTCATTCCCTATTTTATTGTTATTATTTGAATGAATATCTTATTTTCAAATATTCTTCGATAAGTATCATATTCTATTTTTGTCATTTCATACTGCATAGTTGACATTTCCTATTCTATTATTGTTATTCAAATGAATATTTTATTTTTATATATTTTTCAGTAACTACCACATGCGATATTGGAGCGATGGCTTTTTTCATTGAATGAAGTTCCAGCATTGGAATGCACGTTGGAATAAGAAGAGGCTGCATTGGAATTCTCGTTGACCATATCCATTCCAATTCCAATACGTGTGTGTGTGTATGTGGGCGCGCGCGCGCTTTGGAAAGCCAGATATGCGCATCATCATCGTCGTTTCCAAATTACCAGAGATGTGCATTAATTTCCAGCATTTTTTTTTGCCAACATTTCCAGCATTCCTTATATATGAACTTACACCACTACTACAAATAACCACCTTATGCGTCAACCGTGTCGTCACTCAACAAACTCTCTTATAAAACTAGTCTCTCTGTAAAATTGATAATCTGAAAATATGGGTGGCAAAGGTGGAGGAGGAGGAGGAAAAGGAGAAGGAGAAGGTTGCAGCCGTGGCAGCAGCAGAGGTGGAGGAGGTGGAGGCGGCCAAGGTGGTGGAGGCAGCGACATGAAAGCACCAGGTGGTGGAGGAGCATACATATCAGCGATCTTCATGCTGCTGCTAAAGGAAACAAGTAGAATCATGCAACTTCCTGTTCAGGAAAAAGGGAGTCTTATATATTAACTCCTAATTAAATAATCGTCATATATAATAATGTATGACTATATATATATGCACGTTATTGCTTTTGGAATGTTGCCTCACTCGTGATGCAGATTAATTTATGGTGAACTTCGTACTTTCGTGTTTCTTCTTAGCTCTCGTGTACTCTCGTAAATTAACAATATTTTCGAGCGATGTCTTATGAGCCATATCGATAACGTTATAACCAAGCAAGTATACACCTAGCTAGCCTGTGTTCGCAGAATCAAATATAGTGCCGCAGGTTAAAATTTTACCTCATTGTGAAATCTTAACCTGCGGCACTATACTGAGTTAACTTCAAAGAAAACGTAAACTCTAAAGATTTGAAGTCCCACATGAAGTATTAACTGCTACTGGTATGATGGATCAGAAATATTGGTTTTCTGGTTAGCTATATCAGTAATGACATTTATAGGTAAACCCAAAAAAAAAAATTTAATAACCTATATAGGGCTTGTTTGGATATTCCGTTGGGAGAACGGACACAGATTCCGAGGTAAACATGTGAGAGGAATTTTGTCTCGGTAAACGCAGGAATGGATTTTGGTTCCCCAACCGGCTAACCAAACAAACCTATATTTAATTTATGTAGTAAGTATCAATCGTTTTCTTCGAGAGTACGTGAGATTATCATTTAGTAAATTCTAACTGAGAAAGTTAAGGCTCCAATGGAAGGTGTCCGAGTGGGTGTGTGTGTGTGTGACATGTATTTGGCCTCAGCGGATTGGTCCTGTATGTGCTTTTTGGGTGTGGGGTAGAAGTCTCATTCGGAAACATTATACAACATCCAGTCCTTTATGTAGAGGTCAACTGATATTTTTGGAAAATTTAAAAATTTAAGTAAATTATTTAATATAATATATATTTTAAAATAATTATATCAATTTATAAGTTAGATAAATTAGTGTAGAAAATTTTATGGACAGTAGCTAGTAATTAAATTCAAAGTATGTTGGTGATGCATAATTTGAAAAAAAAAGTAGATAATTTATTATCTTTAAGTTATCATTAATTTGTTCTGTGTGTCTAAAATCATTTAGGTTTATTCTCAAACTTATCCTTTTTCATCGAGACATCCGTCTCCATTAAAAAGGCTTGACTTTTCTGTTGTTCTCCCTTATGGCTTTAGTGACAAAAATAAAGCAAGGAGAATCGGATTGATAAATCATATAGCACCTTAAAAATGCCATTGACCTTAACCTTTAGTTTTTGGATGGATGGGGAAAACAAATTGAGGAAATAATACTACAAGAAAAAATCTTAAAAAATAATATCTATAGTTCTTAATATAAGAGACAACTGATTTTTTAACGATATTAAAAAAGTTAAATACATTATTTTAAAATATTTGTATTTAACATTTTTTCTCCAAAATAATTTTTAATACTTATAAATTAATATATAATCTAATGATATAATTAAAAATAGTTTTAAGTAATTTATTTAATTTCTATAATCTCCAAAATAAATAGTCAATTGGTAACTAATAAGGACAGATTTTCTTATGGTTTTTCCATCCATGTCTAAAGTCCTGTAATATATATACACTTCAACTTCATCCATGGTTCATGTTGGCTAGTTCCTAACTCGAACAAAGGAGGACAAGAATGTTAGGTCATACAATTACCGTAAACATTTTATTGAATTTGTATGGACATAGAAGAAGAATGAAAGTTTGAAACCTAAGTGCTCTAAGGGCTTGTTTGGTTGTGGGGAAAGGGATGAAAAATGAATCCCTCTTATTTGGTTTAAAATTTTAGAGGGGAGGGATCCAAAATTTGCCCCCTCATTCCCTCCCCTCCCTTATTTTGATTCTCTCCAAATTAAGGGTTTTTTTTGGAGAAAAGCCAAATATTGTGACAAATTTACCCCCATATATTTTATGATATTCAATCCATACCCTTCGTGTATAATTTGGTAGTATAAACACTTCTCTTCATGTACACAATATTATCATTATTTGATATATTATGGATGCACATGTTTTGAAGTTATGGCATGATAATACAAAAGAGAATTTTGGATTAATGGCAAGTTAATCATAAACTAAGTATTGTGAAATTAAACTACATATAAATACTATTTTTTAATTATTTAAATAAATTATAAGAGGGAAACACATTAATAATTATTTTAATTAATTAAATAGAAGAAGTAATTAATTTTCATGTGTGAAAACTAATTTAAATAAATTGTATAAATGAATAAAATAAATCAATATATGAGAATAAAATGGTAAATTGGTTATTAACTTCCCTTCCTTTTCCTCTTAAATCAAACAAAAAATCATTAACAATTCTTCCCCTTCCTTCCCCTCTAACTAAACCAAACAAGGTAACCTTATACCCTTCCATTCCTCCTATCCTCCCCGTCCCTTTCCCTCCGTCAAACCAAACATAGCCTAAGGCTTAGCTCAAAAGGACCCAAGGGAAAAAATTGAGATTAAAGAAAGTAATAGCCAAAAAAAAGTCTCAAATTAAGCCGGACAATTAAAAAGATTGATCACAACTATATACGTCTGTTATGAGTCCATTCAAAAAACGAAGTCTCTCTCTCTCTCTATATATATATATAGATAATTTACAGTTAATTTTTAGATATGAAGACAAGGAAGGATAGAAGGAAGATGAAGAGAGAACCAAAGAGAAAGACAAGTCCAATAGAACCACAAGTTATCCTAAATAATTCTGCAAACTCTGATATGAAAATTTGATGGTTATTCTTTTTCTCACAGCCATGATAATTCTTGTGATAATTCCAACCACATGATTTATCCACAAACCTCTCTCTCCTTCTGATTCTACTGATCCTCTCTCTTAAAACATTCATGTTTGAATCCACACTGTTTTCTGGCTTCCCTGCTCAATAAAAAACAAGAAGAATAATTATGATCATTAGATATATTTACATATATGAAGCACAGTACAGCTACAGCACCAGAATTCAGAACAAAAGATCATAATATATTACACAGATGAAATTAAAGAAGATTCATACCTAGGTGTAACAAAGCTGATGGACCTATCATGCATATGTGTGTGTGTGTGTGTGTGTGTGTGTATGATGTCAAATATGTAATTACCATTGTCTCTAAAGCTTTGGGAGCTCATTTTGGGGTAGTTGTGAAACATGATCCTATGGCAGCTGGAAAGACCTTGGTAATTGAAGCAGTAGAGAGATGAAAGAGAGTAAGCCATGATAAGGTTAATACCATTTCTATTAAGACTCACTCAATTGCTTTAGATCAGATCCTACGCGCGCACACACACACTTGAATATATAAAGTCTCTTCCTTTTAGCAGCAATAAAAGAGTGGGCTCTGATTGAAGGATATACATTATATATTTTGGCAAAAAAAAAGGATATACATTATATATATAATGTAGTAGACTTTTAAGAAAGAAACAAAAGAAGTAGGAGTCCATGTGTATTTTGCTTCAGACTTACACATGGCACTTATATTATTGGCCTTAATTAGATTTGAGACCATCATATAGTCGTCAAGGGCTCAGCAAGTCAAGGAATATTAGAGGAGGCATATCAGTTTCCCATAAATCAAGAGATTGAATTTATCTTAAAATTTTAACGATTTATTGGCACATCTCTTATCAGTTAAATGTTTTTAAGAAAAAAGAATGTTTCTGAAAAATCAATTGATTAATAAGAGATATCATCGTTTTTATTTAATTATTATCAAAACGAGTTGATATTCTTACAATCAATGAAGTTTGAAGATATATATTTGATAAATAAGTTTTTTGTGGTAATTTCATTTTCCAAATCTATATTCTTCAATAATAGTTCTTCCGATCCTTAATACAAAAAATAGTAAATAAATTTGTTTTGATCCCTAAATATAAAATACCAATCTATTTTATACTGAAAATTAAATTTATATAATATTTTAAAAAAATTGACTATCAATTACACATATTAAGGGGA
>JANTPZ010091507.1:0-18358 GCA_025593235.1 Vachellia pachyceras
ACGCCCCTATATGGCTATATGCACCCAAAATTACATGAATGGAAGTCAAGTGCACTGTCATATGTAGTCATCAAACACAAAAATTCAGGCACCAACCACAAATACAGCAGATTCGGAATTTAAAAAAGGTAGAGAAGCAAAGTAGGAGTATCAATAACATCAAGCAAGTTACAACAGATCTCAGTGGAGAAAGAGCAAGAGAAGGTGAGATGAAGGGGGCAAGGGTCTCGTACCTTTCAGAGAATCAGTGAGCTTAGCGCGAACAAACAGGGGTGGCCTTTGGGTTATTTATAGGAGATCTGTGGACAAAGCAAGATCTGAGCTCATTTATATTGCCATGTTTCGTGTTTTGTAAAATAATGCAAGGAAATTACCTACCAACGCGAGCTCTTCCAACGACCACAAGGCGACAACTACGGGACCTGCCAACACATATCTTGCTTCTGCCAACCAGATCGGGCTCCTAAAATCGCACAATCACGACTTCCTTACAGGACACGAACAAAATCTTTGGTTGAATGCTGTATGTTGCAAATGCAGGTTAATCGCACAAACAGGTCTGCTTTAGACGAAAATGGTGAGGTGCATGTGATGGAATGGTTAGGTGAGTAAATGCATGCAACGGTCGACTTAAAATGCAGGTTTTGGGAATCTCTGTACAAGGCACGGGAATCTCTGCGCTCTAAACGGGAATCTCTGCGCTCTTCGCAGTCGTTAGGTAGACAAGCGTAGCACACAGTAGAGGAGAAGCTCCACTCTCAAGCTTGTCGGCAAAAGCAACTTCTGCCCAGAAGCACCTTCCAGCGACGAGCGATGCCAAACGGACCGAAGAAGTGAACAGGACAGCAAGCGGGCTTAATGACACTGTGCAACTGACTTGTGGGCATAAGAACGCGTCTCCAAATAGGCCCATTGTTCTTCCTTCTATCATAAATATATAATTTTGTTATCAAATATTATATATTATGGATGTCCATAAACCTTCACCTCTTGGCCTTTCATTTCATCATCCATAACCTCTACAATGAATAGTATTAGGGGTTTCCATGTCAATAACTCAAGGGTTATAATTTGTACATTAATGTGGATTGAATTTGCCATTGATTCTATGTAATTCTTGCTTGGAATTGAGAGCCTATAAATGGGACACTTTGTACTACACCTTTTACACATCTAAGTGAAGAAATCATTGCTTCATCTTTCTCTCTAATTCTCTCTTTATCTCTTTCATATTTTCTTTAGTTTAAAACAAATTTATTTTTCTAAGTTGATTTGATTAATAATATTCGTTAAGTTAATTAATTTGATATGTATTTTAACAATACTTTAATAATCTTTCTTAATGCCTTACCTCTCTCCTGCTTGACTATTGCATATGGAGCATTAATAGAAGTAGTTTGAAAAAAATTGACAAAAATTTTTAAAGTATAATCATAACCATCTATGTAAACACTAATAACAACTCTCCAATTAAACCTATATTAAGAACAGGTGGAGTATAATTTAATTAAAATATACAAAAATTATGTATATATAATCATAACGATGAAAAAATTAATATGTAAATAAAAATATTAACAGGCAAGTAAATTGAATATTTATGCGTAAACTAAATATATATATAGCATAATAAAGTTACTAAAGTATAAATAATGGATGAATATTTTTTATTCTTTTTTCCTAACACAATGTCCTTTCAGATTCACCAAAATAAAAGTTATACGAACGGAAAATCGAATCTGGCTTACTTGTTTAAGGGCTTGTTTGGAAGTTATTTTAAAAATAGCTTTTACAGATTTTGAGGTAAAATTTAGGTTTTGGAGAATAGATTTTGGAAAATGGCTTTTACAGGTTCCGAAGAAAAACCTAGGTTTTAAAAAGTGATTTATATTTAGGAAATTATTAGTTTTTACGGATTCCGAGGCAAAAAAGTTGGTAGGAAAGAGGAAAGAGAAAGAATAAAAAGTAGGAAATAGAAAAGAAAAGAAAGAAAAAGTATGAGGGATGAAAGAGAAAGAAGTAAAAGGTAGGAAAGAGGAAAGAGAAAGAAGAAAAAAAGTAGGAAAGCGGAAAGAGTAGACGGAAAATAGTAGGAAAGAAAAAAGATTAAAAAGTAGAAAAAGTAGGAAAGAGAAAATCTAAGTTTCAAACCGAGGTTTTGTAAGCAAAATATCTTTTTTGAAAATTTTTTGTGGTTGGACAAAATCTAGATTTTGAAACCAAACCTAGATTTTAAAAAGATGAGGCAAACAAGCCCCAAATCACTATTCCACTAGGTTGCACCTAGGTCAACTTGGTTGATCCTGGTCATATTCTAGCCGATTTTAATGAAAGACCAAGTTCATTGTTTTTCTGGTCAACTAGCCAGTTCCAACCTATATAGTTCACACATCTATTTTTAGTTTTCATACCCAGTAGACCCCCTTTTAATTTGTGGCCCTGAAAGAAGCATTCTAATTCATAATCTATCTATATCCAATAAATGAGCTTCATACCAACTTCTCTTCCCGTGAGTAGGTACTAGATATTTAAGTAAAACCAAGTCGTTAGAGTGAGGTGTTTTTTATTCCAAATCCTCAATATTGTATATCAATAAGACTAGCAAAAAATAGGCAAGAAGAAGAAGAGTATCAATAACACAAAAAAAAATCAACTTTCTCATAGAAAATACTGAATGTCATGTAGTATAATGTAACGCCAACTTCATTAGAGTTGAGATAGACAGGCTAGTGGAGGAGGACCTTCTAGAATACGAGACATAGAGCTAAAGCCTAAAGAGAGAGCTAAAAATGATCTTTCGTGTATAACCTTGTCTAGTCTTGAATGTTATCAATTCCATTATGTAGGCCAAATGATACAACGGAAGCAAAAGGTCCTAGATTGATGGAGATATAGAACATCGGATCAGTTATCATGCTTGTATATCCGATATTTGAGTCTCCAACAATTATTCCAATAATAGCTCAACTTCATTGGAGTTGAGAAAGAAAATTTAAGACTTGGCCCACCAGAATACATATGAATAACTTTGTGGAGAATTTACTAACAAAAGTTAATCCAACTGAAAATGATTTGACTCACAACCAGTAATGTCATGAGTTTCAATCTTGCTGTTTATATGAACATCTTATTGGTAGGCAATATGTAAATATCTTTATAAATTTTCTCAAACTCTGAAGGTATGCCATGATTTGACGAGACACTATGACACAACTCAACTAAATTTTTATATACAAAAACGCTTTCTGGTAGGTTTATTTCCAAACGTGATTCGTACATGCATGGCAAAATATTAGTTGCAAAGATGACATGAATAGTGGTCAATTGGTCATATACATAGTTTGACTGCGTTGACTTTCTTAATAAATTTGAATCTTTCTTCTACAAAAAAGAAAAAAATTGAATCTTTCGCTGATCGCAACCTGCAAGTCTGTGACGCAACACAGGAGCCTATTATACTCACTTTGAAGGACAGAGAATTTGAAGGTTCTATTTGATTCACTGATTATATATTCTTCATTTGGATATTCAAACCATTTATATGTAATATAGTATACAGGTAAAAAGGACCAAATCCACGCTCAATTTTTCTTGCTTTAAACTTCAACTTGCTATTGACTCTGGTTTTATTTTTCTCATAGACCTGGTTTTAGTCATTTTCAATACTTTTATTTCCCAAATTGCAGTTGTAAATACTCCGAAAAGAATTGATAACTGACATTTTGATTCATGCCGATAATGAATTATTAAATTGGAGTAAGCCTCCGAAGATTTTTGTAGTTATTTATTTCTTTTGTTGTGACGAATAATTATCTTAATCTTCCATTTGTATATCTTTAATTAGCATTGATGAAATCTCAAATCGTTAGTTTTCCCACAAAAAAAAAAGCAAATTGTCATATAACACACACACATTATAAAAGTAGGGGAATAAAGTTGAATATGCATTCTATATAATTCTAAAGTGCAATGTCAGATTCAAAGAAATTAGAAGAATTGTCCACATGCAAGCATGGTAAACTTAGGGTCCATTCGGAATGGTGCTGAGTTTTTAATTTTTGGTTTTAAATTGCAATTTTAAAAATAAAATGTGTTCAGTTAAAATGAGATTGAGTTGGTTTTTAATATTTCAAAACAGTTTTTTATCAAAATTCGAAAATCACAAAAAAAAGGTTTTTGTTATAAATACATTACAAGAGTGGATGTCCATAGACTCTTGACTTCATAAGTCATAAATACTATACATGAATGTTGTTGAGAAACTAAAGGGGTATTCAATGTACAAATGGTCACAATGTATGTACAAAGGTTCACAATGTATATTTAAAGGTTCACAATGTACATTCATTTATATTGATTGTACTATTTATTGTTTATGACCCTTAGAGGTCACTCTTAGAGGCCTGTAAATATGGTTTTATACATGGCATACAACACATCCAAAAGTGAATATAATTCCCCTAAAACTTTCTCATTCCTCTCAAACTTTCTCTCTTTTGTCTATTTACATTTAATTTACAACATGTTATCAGCACGATAGTTCTACCGAAGGTATGCTTCCCTTAGTGTTATCTTAACAATTTCTTCTACTTTCTTTTGTCATATCTTTTTTCAATCAATTTAGGATAATCTGAGCCACAATTTGAAATTATGATAACTCTTTTACCGATTGTTTTAAATATTGGGTTTCATGGCTAAGATTTAAGATTGTTACTACTTGTTATTTTAATCTCTTTAAAAAAGTTGTATACTTTATGGATATTGTCATTTTAGTTTGAATCCATATATACATATATTAACAAACACTATATTGTCCATTTTGAAAATTCATTTTCTGGATTTGATCTTAATTCTTATTATCGTTTTAGATTGGATAATGTCCAATCCTATCAAACTAAAATTTGAAGCCCTTGATATATCTAGCAAAAATTATTTATCATGGATATTGGATGTTGAAATCCATTTGAATGCCAAGGGTCTTGGAAATACTATTTGTCAGAATATGTTGCGTCTAATTATGACGAGGCAAAAACAATGATCTTCCTTCGTTATCATATTCATGAAGAATTAAAAGTGGAATACTTAACAATAAAAGATCCGCTAAATTTATGGAATGCCTTGAAAGAAAAGCTTGATCATTAGAAAACGGTTATACTGCCTACAACATTGAAAAATGCTTTAAGAAATATTCTTAATTTATTTCATGCATATTTGTTGTTGAACAAACAATGACTTGTTCATGAAAAATCATGAAATACGCCCCACAAGATTGGTTTTGATTCTTGAAATAAATGCAAAAATGCATAATAATTATGGTAGAGGGCGTAGCCGTGACAATGGCCTAGGTCGCGGCAGAGGACACACAAATTCTCATTGTCGAGGTGGTTTAAACATTAATCACAACAACCAAAAGAAAAGAAATACTGAGAAAGGGCACAAGAATGATTTCTATACCATAAAAGCCCCTGAAAATAAATGTCCTATGTATGGTATGAAAGGGCATTAGGCATGAGCATGTAGCACATCTGCTTAAACCTCACTCAAAAAGAGCGACAATAATGCAAAAGCAAATATAATGTATCATGGTAATAATATCAAGGCAAAATGTGCATTTAAAGATGATAATCTTGTATGCCTTGATGGGTTGGAATACATTAAGGGTCTTGACAGAATGATACATCTGGATAATAATTAACATTATGATAATTACATTTTTGTTTTTAAGTAATATTTATATTTTATTTCTATCTTATTTCTTTTAAATTTTTTTGATGTACTTTTATTTCTTTAATGAAGAAAAGGTTGAACATATATATATATATGGTAGACAGTGCTATGACAAGCACGATATTGAAAAGTAAAAAGTATTTTTCTCATATAATGATGAGAGATGCAAATATAAATCCTATATCAGGTAATACAAAAATTATTGAAGGCTCCAGAAGAGCTACAATTGTATTACCCAAAGGAATGAAGCTTGTTATAAATGATGCATTTGTTTCCTACCAAGTCTCAAAGGAATATATTAAGCTTCAAAGATATCTGATTCAATGGTTATCATATTGAGACAATTAATTATGGGAATGATGAATATTTGTACATTACAAATATTACATCATGAAGGAATGCATCTTAGAAAAATTATCAAAACTATCTTCTGGCTTGTTCTATACAACTATTAGTACAATTGAGACAAATGTTATAATAAGCTAGAAAGTTGTTGATAAAGATATATTTACAATTTGGCATAATCGGTTGGGCCATCCTGAATCATCTATGATGAATTTAATGCTTGACATGCAATAGTAAACCAACAGTTTACTGATAAATTTAATGCATGTCATGAAATAGTAAACTCGAAGTTTACTGATTAATACAAGAAAATAGTTTAATAAGATAAACTAGAAGTTTATCAATGAATTCAATGTTTGCCATAATCGGTTAGACCATTCTGGTTTAATTATGATGCGAGAAATGATTGAGAATTAATGTGGATATACCCTGAAGTGTATATTGATACCACTATTTCTCATATGCTGCATTTTACAAGGGAATATGTATTATTATGTGAGCATTTGATATTCTCAAAATGGATACAGGAATATATTTGTGGGACAGTGAACCCACATAGTGAACCATTTAGTCACCACATGGTTTTAATTGATGCATCAACTAAATGGTCTCACGATTGTTTATCATCTTCTTGCAACCTGAAGTTTGCAAGATTCTTTACTCAACGAATATGGTTAAGAGTATATTATCCTGATTATCCGATTGAAAATGCTAGTGCTAATGAATTTACTTCCCTAGCCTTAATGAGAATTGCACGTCCCTTGGAATTGATTTGAACATCTTGAATTTCATCTTTATACGTAAAATGGACTAGCAGAATGATTGGTTAAATGGTTGCAACCTTTTCAAATGAGATATAATCTCCCATATTCTGCTTATGAACTAGTCATTTTGCATGCAGCAGCATTTATTCGCATAAGGCCTACAAGTTAACATAACATTCCCATTACAATTGGTTTCTAGTCAAGAACCAAATATTTCTCATCTCAATTTTTCGTTGTGCTGTATATGTTCTCATTACTCCACCATAACACACGAAGATGGGTCAATAAAGGAGATTGGGAATCTATGTAGGCTTTGAATCTCGTTTAATAATTAAGTACCTCGAGCAGTTAACTGGAGATTCATTTACAGCATGTTATGCCGATTGTTATTTTGATGAGACACTATTCCCACCGTTAGGGGGAGAAAATAAGCATATGGATTAAGTTAAAGATAAGGAAAAATAAATTACATGGAATACCTTATCACTTGTTCATCTAGATCCTCGAATAAAATAATGTCAACAAGAAGTTCATTTGCAAAATATTGCAATGAAATTGTCATATGCATTTACTGATACAAAAGGATAACTAAGTCTCATATTCTAGCTGAGAATGCTCCTGCTAGAATTGATGTCCCACTAGGATAAGTAGTTAGTACAAATGAAACTATACCACATTTAAAGCGTGGTAGACCATTTGGTTCCAAAGATAAAAATCCTTGAAAAGGAAAGGAGAAATAGTAATAAGGGTCAGCGTAAGGAGGCTACCATTGAGAAATCTATTATAGAGGCCCGTGACATAACTAATCAAATGACCTCTGAAGAGGTCCAGGTACCTGATAATGATGATGAGATCTCAATAAATTATGTCACTATAGGCAAGATATGGAACCGGAAAGATATTATTTTTGATGATATATTTTCATGCAATACTACTATTGAAATAATACATGAGGATCTTGAAACTAAATCTATCAAACAATGTCGACATAGACAAGATTGGCCAAAATAGAAAGAAGCAATTCAATCAGAATCAAATTCACGATCTAAACGTCAAAGTTTTTGGACCTGTTGTCCAAATACCTACAGGAGTAAAGCCTATAGGGTATATATGGGTTTTTTGTGCGAAAAAGAAATGAGAAAAATGAAGGCGTGAGGTATAAAGCATGACTCGTAGCATAATGTTTTTTTCGCAAAAACCAGGAGCAGATTATGAGGAGGCATATTCTCCCTTGATGGATGCAATTACTTTTAGATATTTAATTAATCTGGCAGTGCATCAAAACTTGATATAGATTTAATAGATGTTACAGCATACCTGTATGGATCATTGGATAGTGAAATTTATATGAAAATTTCTAAAGGCTTCAAATTGCAAAAATGCTGTGAAGATTTACGTGAAAATTATGCAATACATAGGCAAAAGTCCCTGTATGAGTTAAAATAGTCCGGACGAATGTGGTATAATCGTCTCAGTGACTATTTGATAAAAGAAGGACATCAAAACGATTCCTTATGCCCTTGTATTTTTATTAAAAGGGATGGATCAGAGTTTGCATAATCATAATTTATGTTGATGACTTGAATATTATTGGCACTCTTAAAGAACTTCAAAAAGCAATTGATTGTTTGAAGAAAGAATTCGAGATGAAAGATCTCGGAAAGACAAAATTTTGTCTTGGTCACAAATCGAGCATTTAACCAATAGTATATTTCTTCATCAATCAAATTATGTTGATCAAATTTTAAAATAATTTTATTTGGATAAAGTGCATCCATTGACTACACCAATGTTTGTAAGATTATTTGATATAGAAAAGGATCATTTTCGCCTTTGAAGAAAGAAAGAAGAACTATTTGGTCCAGAAGTACCATATCTTAGTGCTATAGGTGCACTAATGATCTTGCTAATTCAACTCGGCCTAATATTGCATTTGCTATTAATTTGTTAGCAAGATTTAGTTCTTCTCCAATTAAAAGGCATTTGAATGGAGTTAAGCATATAATCCGATATCTTTGAGGGACAACAAATATGGGATTATTTTATTCCAATGAATCTGTATCACATTTGATCGGTTATGCAGATACATGATTCTTACCAGATCCACACAAAGCTATATCTCAAAATGGATATTTATTTACATATGGAGGTACATCTATATCATGGCATTCAACAAAGCAATCTTTAGCCGTCACATAAGTAAATCATGCTGAAATTATTGCCGCGCACGAGGCAAGCCGAGAATGTGTTTGGTAAGATCATCAATTCATCGTATCCAAAAGATGTGTGGCTTCATAGAACAAAATATCCCAACATTTTTATATGAAGATAATATAGTATGCATAGCTCAAATAAAGGGATGATACAATAAAGGTGATAGAATGAAAATTATTTCCTCTAAACTATTTTTAACTCATGATCTTGTGAAGAAAGGTGCAACATTTCAAAAGCTTATCCATGGCACCGGTCTTCGCAAACTTAGAGATCTAAAGTGATGTCGTCATGAGGGGGAGTCGATACACATTGTACTCTTTTTCCTTTATCTAGGTTTTGTCCCACTAGGTTTTCCTAGAAAGGTTTTTAATGAAGCATCACTATAAAGTGTATCAATGAATGATGCACTCTTTTCTTTAACTGAGTTTTGTCCCACAGGGTTTTCCTAGTTAAAGTTTTAATGAGGCACATTGATAATGGACATCCAAAGGGGAGTGTTATAAATACATTACAAGAGTGAATGTCCATAGACTCTTGACTTCCTAAGTCATAAATACTATACATGAATGTTGTTGAGAAACTAAAGGGGTATTCAATATACAAATGGTCACAATGTATGTACAAAGGTTCACAATACATATTTAAAGGTTCACAATGTACATTCATCTATATTGATTGTACTATTTATTGTTTATGACCCTTAGAGGTCACTCTTAGAGGCATGTAAATAGGGTTTTGTACATGGTATACAACACATCCAAAAATGAATATAATTCCCCTAAAACTTTCTCATTCCTCTCAAACTTTCTCTCTTTTGTCTATTTACATTTAATTTACAGCAGTTCTGAGATTTTGATTTTATTTTGAAAAGCTTATTATGCATCAATTAGGCCTCCGCCTTTTGCTCCCATCAATAACGTCTCAAACTTGACATCGCCAGGCCAACCAGGCTTCTCATAGATAATCCTCCGCCTAATTCACAGCCTTCACCTGCCGCTCAAATGATGAACGGATTGGCTCTCATTCTAGATCCATATATGAGTGGGCGAAACACTCCTCAATTGGATCGGAATGCAACATTTCAATGGATTGAAGAGACCGAAGAAGGACCGAATCCTCTGACCTGGATCACACTCCGATTCGTAGGACCAACTCGTCCACAAAGACACATTTCGGGAGCCATCGACGAGAACAGGGGGCCTCCGGCAGCAGATTCTGCCATCGAAGGGTTGCCGACGGTGAAACTGACAGAAACACAATTGGCAAGCGATCCGAATTGCGCGATTTGCAAAGACGAGTTCGAGATTGATATGGAAGTGAAAGAGTTACCGTGCAAGCATTTCTATCATTCAAATTGTAGTACTCCATGGCTTCGCATTCAAATTGTAGTACTCCATGGCTTCGCATTCGTTACCGTGCAAGCTGAGGTGAATGATTCAGTTTCAGATCATATTATTAAAATCATTACGTTGACTTATGGCCATGTTTCATTATGTGTTTATATGATATGTGAAGATATCCCCAGAAAAGGATCCTGAAAATGCTTAAACATGGAGAAGGGAAAGGAGCAGCTAAAGTTAACTTCTGAATTGATTAATGAGAGCTAAAGTAAACCTGATCATTATAGCTTCGCTGGAATCATTTGGATTAATCTTTAATAAATTGAATATACAATAGAATTTCTACAGTATGCAATTGAGTTTTCCACAAGGTACAATGATAAATCTTATTGATTAATTAATTTATCAATAGGGATTTATTCCAATTCTCCCATAATATTAAGCTTATTTGTCGGAGTGTTTGAAAAAACCAAACGTACGTTCGACAGTGTTTTTCCGCAAAACGAAGTAATATCCTCCACATATTTACCTCAGCTAGCGTAAAAGTACTTCTCTACTGCGTTTCCAAACGAACGAGATAGAACTTCCTTTTATACCTTTGTAAATAAGAAAATATTAAAATTTCTGAACTACGGTTTTCAAAGTTGGTTCTTAGTTGACGCCTTAGTTTTTAGTAAATTACAAATTTGGGATAAGAAATAAGTTGTGGAGTTACAGAACAAAATATTTTCCTCGTTGACCGAAGAAAAAACACTTTTAGTCAAAGTCTCGGGCAAGAGAGATCGAAGTGGGATGATACTACATTAACTCTGTCTATTTTGTTTAATAAATACATTACTTAAAAATATTTATTGATAAGTCAGATAAATTAGGTAGGAGAAAAATGATAAATATTAAGATTTTAAGTAATACATTTTGCTCTCTCAATTGTTAAAAAATCAACTAGCCCTTGTATTAAAAATTGAAGTTCGTTCAAATCTAATTTAAATAAGTTGTAAGATTAAATTTATTTTTTATCTTATATTTATTGAAATTGAATCAATTATGAAAAAGTAATGACATTAATTTCCAACCATCCAATTTTAATTTAGATAGTTCAAACTCCAGTGACCTTTAAACTTTACGAGTCATCCTTGCAAAGATTAAAAGCTCGAGATAGTAAGATTAAGCTGTGATAAGTGACTTATCCTTGGATTGATTGAGCATGTAATAACCCGGATCCTCTTATAAGTGAATTAATTTTAAATTTTACTCATTTTTAAAGCTGGAAACTGTCGTTGGAAAAATTAGAGAGATCTGTTCCAAATATTTTTGAGAAAATGACAAAAATGAGATATGGAAATCGCAGAATCTTAAGTAAGTTTTTCAATATTCTGGACAAGATATTAATCGCTCCTTATAAGTAATTCACAACTTATTTTATAATAAATACCTAATTTGGGATTTTGAATTTTCCAAGTTCCTTTTTTTTTTTCACACCCCAATCCTTTTTTTATTTTTCTGATATACCAACCGGATATAAATAGTCTGAAAAACATTTCACAGATAATTAGCCTGAAGACTTGTATCTATTTATGCACACACATATATGTATGTGTGGGTCGTTTTGTCCAACAATTCTCCATCTTCGTCTTAATACACTCCTCTCATTATTTTGTCTGCAACCAAAGCAAGCAATACAAATAATCGAAGGATAAGGATACAAGCAAGAACCCTCAGTGTGCTATAAACTGTAATCACACATTATTGTATTTTATTTCAATGACTGCAAGGACCAAAAAATCGTCTAATTTTCAATCTGCATATTAGGAGCATTAACCAGATTCTTAAATTGTTGGGTGGTTTATTTTTCCTCCAATATATATATATATATATAATAACAGTTCACGGGTGCGACAACTGACCTACGATCATAAAGACGTTGTTCCTATATGGAAAAGAAACGTAAATAAAATTCAACACACAGTATCTATTCTGGGAGGGGAAGCCTTAACTTCGAATCGGATTCGTCGGTTCTTTGGATACTTATAATAATAACAAGATCAAAAGAGGATAACCCATATCAGCATTCAGCAGACTTTTCTTCATCGAACAGTTGGATGACCCAACTCAGAGAAGATCAACCCAGAAGAAACCAAAGACGGATCTTCGCTGCTTGAAGCAGTGAACCTGCTTCCTTTTGATTCATCGCTGTTTGTGAAACCTTCTCGGCTTTATTCCTTTTCTGTCGCTTTCCTTATCAGAGCCCTTTCCTCGTTCTTTCCTCCTTCAATATGAAGCCCCTCCAATTCCTCTGTTCCTTCCTGAAGCTGCAACGCAAACTCTAGCCCCCAAACGACGTCGTTCATGGAAGGCCTTTCATTACCATCTTCCTCCAAACACTTCAGTGCCATGTCACTGAACGCCTTTAAGCACTCTGGTGTCATACTTTCTATCAGCAAAGGATCAACCGTTTGATGAATCACACCCTCACGATGGCATTTTCGGACCCACTCCACTAAGCTTGATCTCTGCTTCTCCACGCTACGTATCAAAGGAGCCCTCCCACACAATACTTCCAGCAACACAACGCCAAAGGAGTACACGTCAGACTTCTCAGTCAACCGTTGACGCTTATAGTACTCTGGGTCCAAGTAGCCAACGCTTCCTTTTACCACTGTGCTAACGTAAGACTTGGACATCCCTGTGGGTCCTATTTTAGACAATCCGAAATCCGAAACCTTGGCCACCCATTTCTCATCTATCAAGATATTTGTGGATTTCACATCACGGTGAATTATACTGCGGTTCGCACCAGTATGAAGGTAGTGGAGTCCACGCGCCGCACCAAGGCACATCCCGCACCAAGGAATCGTAAAGGTGGTCACGGAGGGTCCCACGGGACATGAACTCGTAGACTAAGATCATCTCATTACCGTCGTTGCTGAAACCGATGAGGGAGACTAAATGGTTGTGACGGAGTTGAGAGAGCATTTCAATCTCCGTTTGGAACTCATGTAGGCCTTGTTGGGAACCTTGCTTGAGCCGTTTGATTGCTACCGGGACCGTACCGTTATCAATATAACCTTTATAGACATTACCAAACCCTCCAACGCCCACAATGAAAATATCATCGAAATTATTGGTGGCTGATCTTATCTCATCTATAGAAAAGCATCGACACAGATAGGACGGTAGTGATGAACAGTGGGATTTGTTTTTCTTGGACGAGTCTGCTGATTTTTGTCCCCACCATGAAGTTCCTTCCTTCGCCGGAGCTCTAACGAATCGCCGGAAAATCAACAGAACAATAAGAGACAGCACAATGAAGCCTGATGTTGCCCCAACGATAATGGAAATTACCTTTGCTTTGTTTCCGTTCCTAGATGACTTGGAGGAAGGCGTGGATGGCTGTGGGGAAGATAGAAGTGGATCTGGATTAGGACCCGCAAGATTGTCATTGCTGAAGTCACTTATTTTCAAAATTTCAACACCATTCAGTAACACGTCTCTGTAAGTGCTGCTTGCAGTTGGGTCTGGCTGCAACTTAATTGAAAGGTTAAACCTCTTTAAGCTTCCATCGCTTGGCGTCGACACGGCGTAGTCCCTATGGACAGGAACCAATCTCTGATTCTGAGTCCATTGCATTACATCGGCGACAGGCTCCACCAAAGCATCATTTATGAAGATTTGGAAAACTCTGCCTCCAATTGTTTCAATGTGTTCATCAAACTCACAAAAATGCAGTCTCACCATATAATGAAACACGAAATCCACCTTAAATTCCCAGGTCACATTAAATTGGGGTTTTTCATTCATACCGTAGTTTCGGGCTGTCTTGTATACATAATCTGGTGCAAAATAACTTTGATTATCTTTGTAGGTTATCTTTAAACCAAAGCCATCTGACACACTGTTTGCTCGCTGCCCGCTCATCAAGTAGGCAATATCCTGGTCCCAATATCGAAACATTCCTGTGTCTTTATCGGAGGGGATCTGACTTCCGCCAACGTTAGTTCTGTACAAAGTCTCAAGAGCACTGTTGTTGCTGACCAGAAACTTCTGGGTCCCACGATCAAGTATCATCGCCTGCTGGTTTTCTGGGTTTGTGTAATAAAGAAAGGTGGGCATGGAGACCACCTCGATGCCATTCACAAAAGCGTAAGCGTTTGGACGAGATGCGTTGGGCGTGAAGGTTACGTTAAGACTCTGACCTGGCTCAACGTTGACGCAGTACTCTCGTACGATGGCTCCTTCCGGAGCAGCAAATTTGAGAGAATAGCCGGGGACGTCGGCGTTAAGTGAAGCGTTGAAGTCCTTCAAGAGGGTGTGGGGACCTGCTTTGACGGAGAAGAAAGCATCGTAGCGAAGGAAGTTGGGGTTGTAGGCAGATGGGTAAAAGTGTAGGCGAATGAACTTTTGGCCGTCGGTCTTCACCTGAAAAACGTAGGAGAATTCAGAGCGAGAGAGGCGTGCGGTGCTGTAAGGGATTGTTTTGCCAAGTGGGTTGTCGCTTGCCGATGATTTGTTGCCATTGGAGGGTTCAAGCGGATAGAATCGTCCGGAGTCTCTGTCTCCGGTCCATTTCCGGCCATCTGGAGAAGAAACACTCCCGGAGCTGCCGCAGTTGACGGCGAAATTATCAACAGGAGTGTAGGAGGTAACGGCGATGCTGTAAAGGAGTTGGAAGAAGAAGAATAGCCAGAAGGAGATAGCGTTTCGCATCTCTCTCATCACTTTGAATCTGCGATCTTCGCTGAGTCTGTCTATTCATTTTCTTCTGTCGGAATTTAAGGAGCAAAAATTTTGTAGAAACAGTCAAAACAAAGTTTCACTAACATAATTTCCAGGAAAGAGTTTTATTACACAAATCAACCAATAATTTTTGCAATGTGTTGACTTTTCCAACCATCTTACATCACTTCCCTCTACAAACTACCCCGCAGGTTTGGCCTCACACGCTCGCGCGCGTGTTTATGACAGATTTTCTTGACACGTAGATCACTGTTCAGTTGCCCACCTCACTTAACTGTTACTCTCTTCCTTCCCAAGGGGATCACATTTTATTCCCATTAAAATCCTAGAGTATTGTTTCTGTCAAAGATATTTTTAAATTTTATTCCCATTGAAATCCACTATCTTTAATTGAAATTATACATCTTACGCTCTTGTTTTTAAATTTTGTGAAGCACGCAATACTCTGAAGAATTTTGCATTTAGCAATTTATGATATTTGATATACTGAACAAAATATTTTATGGTTCTAAATATACAAAAAATAATATAGATGTTGTACTCATTTAAAAAATACTTTAAGATATTAGATGCATACACCTTCATAGAAAGAACAACTCCTTGATAGAGGAAATTAGTTTCTCATGTTGTATTGAATCAATATTTAAATTATCAGCTGAGAGATGCATATTTATTGCTCATCTTTCCCTTGAAAAGAATTATTTCCAACACACAATCATTGAAATATTGAACTAAAGAGTAACTATTAAGTGAGAAGAAGTTGACTTCGCTACTACAAAAGTTACTTTTTACGCCCTATTTTTAACCCAGTAGACGCCATTTCTCGCGGGGGCGTAAGTGTGAGGGGAGTAGAAAGTTAGGGCCTACGGCGCCCTATATCAGGAGAGGTGCCGTAGGTCAGACCTACGGCGCCTACTAACATTATATAGGGCACCGTATGTTCTTTTTTTTAAAAAAAAATTCTGTTTTATTTTATTAACCCCACATGATTCAACAACTTACAGTTACATTTTATACACCGGATCAATTACAGACATAATAAACACCTAGCAGGGTTAGACGTGTATATCTACCTAAGTCAAGTTGTTGTTGCATCGAAACACAGAAGTCATTGTCATTTACTGTGTGTGGCAGAGTAACACAATTCATATATCTAATTCACTCTATACAAGTCGACATAAAGAGTTGAAACTATATATATTCACCTTAAAGTAATAAGCATTATCTACAAATTAAGAAGGCGTTTGGCCAATAAATCTCGTATCAAATCAATGTCATCAGCCATGTAAGCATCATCATTATCAAAAACCTACAAATTGAAAAACAATTATTAGAACAATGCTAATTCATCAAACTAAACAATTAACTCATCAATATTTTATAGATTACATGTTACCTCTTCCAAATCTCTAGTCAATCCGCTCTGAATAATACTATACATGTAACTGATGACATAATACCCGCACTCAGTATTACCTGATTGTCGAGGGCACTAAAGATAAAAAAAACATATTGTCAAAAAGTATAAAGAGATAAAACGACTTTCAATGAAAGAACTTAAAGTCAAAGTACTTACTTTTGGTTAAAACTACTATGTGCTACTGTTACGTTTACCGCCCATTATTCAGTATGTCTTGAGTGCACTACGATTGAATTGACAATAGTTACATATGAAAAAAAATGTTTAAACATCATTAAAAGCGATAATTTAGAAATACAAAAACTTACGTATCAATAACGTATTTTTGCTCTTTCCCTGCCTTTCTACCAGGCAAAGGATCGAACCAATACACAGTATTCAGGAGGGGGCAGACAACACAGAGACTCCAATGATGACTACAACAACACATATACATGAAAATGAAGTTGCAAAACAAGTTAATTATTATCAATTAGGCTAAATGTGTTAAAGGGATAACTATAATTCCACACTTTTCTATTATTGGCGCTAGGTAACACATCTTTGGATTAACGTCTGCTTGTATTGTGCTCCTAACGTAATAAACCTGAAGTTCTATAGAATTGTAAATCTTCATTATATTTGCAGGACATAAAAATCCATACAAAGCATCTCTAGAAAATTCGACGCAAATACTGTGCAAGGTCCTATTAAAGAGTTCAATAATAAATGAAATATTGAATCATATAAAACAAAAAAAAATGGTATCATCAATTGAAGATAGGAATATAAAAAACTTACAAGATTGAAAATTGAATCCATGCTATATCGAGGTCATCCAGAGATAGGAATTGTTTCAATATCATCCTTGTCGATAACGAATTCATACATTATATCATGGCCAACAATCCCATCAACCTACATGGTCATGGGTGTAAATTTTTTTCGTAGCTGTCGCAGCCGTGACAAGGATGGGAATTTTGCAGCTTCTTCTAGATCCTAGTAAAGTAGATAATACAGATTATAAATATAATGCCAAAAAAAATTAAGTAAGATCATTAGGTGGCTACTACCTCGTGAGGTGTTGTAGGTGTAGAAATTAGATTTTTCGGCCAAAGAATGAAGCAACCCTTGGCTTGGCCTAAATGGAGCAACTCTCGATCAGCGACTGGAACATCAGAGCTATCCTCACTATCTTGAATACCTGTCACCGATATGCGAGACAAGCTATCCGGAATTGGCATAAAATGGTGCGTAGTAGCTTGCCTGTGCAAATAAGCATGGGCAACGGCATGTATTGGCTCATCCAGGTAGAGAGTACAATTCTCTCTAACTTCATCCGCGGGGGAATGAGGGGAAGGGTCACCCATATCAATCGGATGATTACTATCTCTGCTACTGGGAAATAAAGGGGAATCGATATTCTTCAGTTCCTCAATCAGCTTCCCCGATTTCAGGAGAGCTGCGAAGTGAGCTTTCATCTCAGCTGCCATCTAAGCTTTCATCTGATCTTCCAACTGAGCTTTCATCTCAGCTGCCACCTGAGCTTTCATCTGATATTCCAACTGAGCTTTCATCTGATCTGCCAACTGTGCTTTCATCTCATCTGGCAACTGAGCTTTCATCTCAGCTGCCAACTGAGCTTTCATCTCAACTCCCAACTCAGCCACCATCTCAGCTCTTATCTGCTCACGCATATTTTTCATCATCTCATTTTGCATATGGGTGGTTTGAGCATCAAACTTAGCTTGGAGTGATTGCTGCATCTCAGCTACTCTAGATTGAATCTGAGCTTCAGTAGACTGTTGAGATGCGCGGCCAAAATATTTTCCTAT
>JANTPZ010091508.1:0-16322 GCA_025593235.1 Vachellia pachyceras
ATAACTTTTCAAAACCTAGTTTTTACCTTAGAATATGTGAAACCTAGATTTTAAACCTGGTTCCCAAACAAGTTCTTAATGCTCCTTGGCAGAGTTAAGTTGGTGAACTTGAACAAGGAGCAAGATAAATACATGTGATGAAGATCTCTGATCCTCTTCCTCATGATTTGTCACAATCTGCTGTTGGTGGGTCAAGTTGTCTGTTAATTAAACAAATAATAAAAATTCTTGTCAATAACTTAATATTATAAAAAGCTTGCATGAGTTACACGGAATCTATCTGGTTTTCTTTCTTTTTTTCTTTGCTGTGAATCTCTATGGAACTTGACAAAAAAAGAGACTAAAAGATGGAAGTGAATAATTTCTCCTTTAACCATTGGACGTTTTTATCCAAATTCTACTTTTAATTGGATAAAAACGTCCAATGGTACGTTAAATCCAAATTCTCCTTTAAGTATTTGAATAATTGACTGATTTAATTGAAATTTTGTGATTACGATGACTTTCCCAAATACTAATCTTTCTTTGATCGATGTGAGATTTAAACTTCCCAGTTGTATATTTCTATATATGCGGCTTCACAGTCAGATAATTCAATGAAAGTAATTTTAATTAAATAAATTGATTTTTGTAATCTTTCATTATACATATATTACCCCTTTTTCATTAAATACCTTTTATTTCTAAATTATCTTGGCAAAAAAATTCTAAATTCTAACTTATCAATCATGCATTATCCCATCCACTTGGTTGCCCATTTTCTACCCTATTCCCCTAAAGATTAGATGCTTTTTGTCCTATTTTGCATGTTGATGGTTTATGAACATTTGCTGAAAAATTTCTACAGTTTGAAGAAGAATTGCACACAGTTTGATAAAAACAAGCTCCGTACTTATATGAGCATGTTTAACGGCTTATTTGCCTTCTCTTCCTGAAATTTAGGTTCATCCTCAAAATTTAGGTTTATTTTCAAAACCTAGATTTTACCCCAAAATTTAGATTTTGTCCCAAAACCTAAGTTTTTGTCTAAGCACAAAAAAATTTCAGAAAAATTATTTTAATTACAAAACCTCGGTTTGAAATCTAGTTTTTGAAACATAGGTTTTCTCTTTCATACTTTTTTCTTTTTTTCTTTTTTCTACTTTTTCCTTTTTCCTCTTTATTACTTTTTCATTCTTTCTCTTTCCTCTCTCCTCGTTTTCTTTCTTTCTCTTTTTTCTCTCATGCTTTTTTTTTCTCTTTCCTACCAACTTTTTTTCCTTAGAATCCGTAAAAGCTAATAACTTTCCAAACATAAATCACTTTTCAAAACCTAGGTTTTGCCTCGGAATCTGTAAAAGCTATTCTCCAAAATCTAGGTTTTGTCTCGGAATTTGTAAAAAACTATTTTCAAAATAACTTCTAAACAAGCCCTAAGAATCTGTTGTGAGAGTGATTTTACGGATTCTGAGATTTATATGTGAGAGGAGTTTTATCTCGGATTGCATGCAATGTGGGTTGAACACAGTAAAAGAGTACTTTTTCTCAAACCGAGGTAAATATGTGAAGAAAATCATCTCATTTTACAAAAAAAAATATTGTTGAACATGTGTTTGGGGGAGTGTAGAAGTGTTTTCAAACACCCCAAATTTCCTCCACTTCATTAGAGATTATCATGACAGTAATGTGATTGATTGCTAATTTTTTCCAAATCTCAAACTGGTTAAAATAAATAAATCATTTAGGTAATATATAACTTTTGTATGGTAGTTCACTACACTTCATTAGCTATTTATAAACAAATGATTCATTTATTTTAACAAGTTTAAGATTTAAAAAAAGGGTTGTAAATTGCAATAATCGTCATGGTTAGTGAATTACTACTATAGGAGCTCTAGCCTAGTGAACAACGGGTGGTTGCCGGAGCTCCGAAGGTGAGGGGTCTTGGGATAATTTTTTTTTAATGATGTGAGGAGAAATTTTGTAAAATGAAAAGCATTTCAAATTCTGTAAAAAAAAAAAAAGATAAGTATTGCCTAAATTTAATAATATTGGTGTCTTTTTTCTCTCTGAGCCACACATTCAAATTTATAAATTATAAGATGCGTTCATGATCCGTCTCCACTAGAAATATCTTTATCCAATTATATATCTGGCCACATGTTATTAATAAACCGAAAAAAGAACTAGTAATTTCATTATTCTTGTTCTAAGGTCCATTATTGATAAGTCTCCACATTGGTATACATATATGTATATAGACATATATTAAAAATAAATTGTAGGACCTATATATGATGTACTTATAGAAAATGATTTTGCGTAGGCTGCGTTCAACCAATGAAATGATGAAAAAACTAGTCAAGGTTCTACTTAAGCAATTTTTTTTAACATTCAAATATGGTGTGCTTTTTTTTTTTACCAACATTCAAATATGGTGTGCTAATGAAATAATAATCTTTCAAGTTAATAATTGGGGAATTATGGCATTATGTGATATTTTATTTTTTAATGGGTCACATTGCCACATGGGTATTTTAAATTATGTCTAGCTGACTCATCCTTACAAGTTGTTAGACGCCTCGTGTGTGTGTGTGTGTGAATTTTTCCCTTAGATTTTCCATTTCTGTAGAAATGTTTTCTTTTCTTTTTTTGCCATCACTTTAAGAATGTTTTAGCACATTAAGTTACACACACACACACAAAATTAAATTACAAAAAGATCTAAATATTTTTTTACAAATGATATTAAAATTAAGTAGAATTCCGCTGAGAGAGAAAACTCAATTAGGATTTATTTTTGTCACATTTTTTTCGAATAAGATTTTGTATATACTAATTTATTATTTATAAAATTTTGAAGTATTTCTCCTAATTTTCTGTTCGAATTATTTACCTTTATTTTTATTTTGTGTTTTACAATGAGACTTTTATATTGCATAAGTAGCATGTGAAATTAGCAACATTATTATCTTTGTTTTTTGACCGGAATGGGCCACATTATTTAAAGCATTGAAAAATTTGAATTCTTTTTTTTCCAATGCATTCTGACACTATTACTCTTCTCCGGTAAGCTTACCCTCAGCTCACAAAAGCTACCTACTGTGTTTGTTTAGTAAAGCTTATATACTCCTTAAAAATATGTTCAACGGCGTTTTTCTACAAAATGAGATAATTTCCTCCATATGTTTACCTCGATTTACGTAAAAGTACTACTCTACCGCGTTCCCAAACGGACCTACTATCAGTATTATGCAGCAGTGATACTTCAGTATAATATATTATAAAAAGTGGAAATTACGTCGAGGTCCAAAAGAAAAAATAAATTACCATCAACTCTAGCAAATCATAAAATTGAGTCGGAGTCTCGTAAAATTTGATTAAGATTAATTATAGATGTAAAAAGACCTCTTTACCCGGGAGTCTAGTAAAATTTGATTAAGATTAATTATAGATGTAAAAAGACCTCTTTACCCTAATTATTTGAATTGAAATATTAGAGAAAAAATGAAGGAGAATATGGTAAGAATCCCTTATCATATTTGTAATTAATTTTTCCTATTCCACCTGTTTTTCATTTCCCATTATAAAAATTATATTTAAAAATTAATGATCCTTATAACAACAAATATTTTTATATATTAGATCTTTGAATATTCCTCTGCAAAAATTTTCGGGCTCCTCCATTTCTCATTCTAGCTAGTCCGCCATTGCTTCCCACCTTCAAAGTGGAAGAAAGCCATGCATCATCCACAGCTGCACCAAAAACCTCTGTTCTTCTTCTTCTTGAACTTCATAATCTGGTCATGGTGGTGGACTCTTAACGGCGTCGTTTCAGACCCTCAGACCAATCTGGTACGGCTATGGTGTGACCAGAACGGCGACAACGATGGGTCCATCATGAGAGAGAACCTAAACGAAACGTTTGGAAACCTAAGAGCTCAGATCGAAGACGAAAACAAATTCTTCGCCACAGCCCAAGCAGTGAAGGCCAACATCCCTGTTTTTGGCCTTTTTCAGTGCAGAAACTACCTCTCCGTCGCCGACTGTCTCGCTTGCTTTGACGTGGCCGCCGTGAAGGTCCGCGACTGCTCCGACAGGGCATACGGTGCCCGTCTCGTCTACGATGGTTGCTACCTTAGGTACAATATTCCTCCGCCAACTTCAAGTTTGACTCTTCTTGTTTTTTTTTAAATATCAATAATGGAACAGCATAGAGATAATATAGCTATTGCACTTTTTTTTTAAATGAATATTGTGACATTATTATGCTTGTGCGGCCAACGTTAAAACAGCAAAGAGTAGAGACAAAGGAGAAAAGATACATTGGCATAATTTATTATATTATGAATAAATATATTAAATTTATTTTTAAATGACCTTGACTTTTCTGTATACAACCTTGCGCCTGTTTAATAATGCGATAGAGAAGTACTTTTACGTAAATTGAGGTAAATATGTGGAGGATATTATCTTCTTTTGTGGAAAAAAACTGTTGAACGTGCGTTTGACCTTTGAAATCGTTGTTCACACAAACCCCTTAACAAAAACACATCTTATTTTACTGCTAGTGGTAAGCCATTTAAATTACATAACACCATCGTGATATACCAAATAACTAAATATTCAGATTTATTATTTACTAAAAAGTGTCATTCATTTACTTTATTAAGCATTTTATTTGATATCTTTATATCATTTCATATGATTTCATACTGTATATCCATATAATCTACCCTCCTTGCATGCACATTCAATGCCTTTCTTTATACATATTGAAATCACTTTAAAATGATTTTACACTGTTTTCTATTTAATATGCACCATAATAATTTTCTCCTACTTAAAAATTAAAGACTTGTTTCAGCAGCCAGAGGCGGAACTAACCCTTGCAATTTGCAAACACAAAAGGGGCTGCCAAAAAATCACATCTTTATGGGACTAATACCAAAAATGGCACTAGAGAGACAGACTTGTTGCTTAGTTACTTTCACATGTTTTTACTGACTACTAGGTACGAGAGCAGTCAACAATACGTTTGGGTCACCGAAGGTTGGAGCAACATAAGATGTGGGAATCAGACAATAAGAGATTCCTCAGCGCTTGCTGCAACTGTAAACCAAGTGTTAACGAATCTAAACACAGCAACCCCAAGAATAGCTGGTTTATATGCAGCCACTAAGACGCCAGTGCCTAATAGTAATGGCCTGAACATTTATGCGATTGCTCAATGTGTTCAGACTCTTCCACAAAGTGGGTGCCAGAGTTGCTTGAACTCTGCCTCAGCAAGATTTCAGACTTGTCTTACAAACTCAAATGCTGAGAGTTATGATACTGGCTGCTTCATGAGATACTCAACCACTTCCTTCTTTTCTGATAATCAAACCACTGATATAAATCGCTTCTTGAAACAAGGTAAACCATTTTATCTACATTCACTCTAGCCTTAAATATAAAACCTCATGGGATGAGTGGTTTACTATTCTAGTCCTACTTATTAAGCAGAGAGAAGAATTTTTTCGACCTTATTTGTAAGTTAAGCCATTTAATTTTTTATTTGAACGTACAACGTTACCATTCATTTAGTAGTGTGTTGGCTTTGTTCTTATGTGGTATAGTATATATTAAAAGAGATAAATTTGGAAATATATTTAGTTTTAAAGCAGAATTAATGAAGTTTAAGGGGTTTTTTGGTCTATCTGTTATGTTATGAGTACTACATTCTAAATCTTATGTCTTATAAATGTCAGATTCAAGCAACAATAAGGGGACCATCATTGGTATTGTTATTGGATGTGTAGCGCTTGTTTTGATCCTCCTTGTTGCATTATTTGTCTGGATTAAAGGACGTAAAAGCCAAAAGAGGGTTCCTAGAGGTAAAAAATTTGAAAGGACTTCAACGATTTAAGTGATTTGGTTTTCACATATTCACTCAACATGAAAATTATGGACTTCAATCTCTATGATGGGACATTGATTAATGTTGTCTTTATAATAGGAGACATGACTGGAATAAGCAACTTGAAAGCCCCAGTGAATTACAATTATAGGGATTTGAAGTCTGCAACAAAAAATTTCAGTGCTGAAAATAAACTTGGAGAAGGAGGATTTGGTTCAGTATATAAGGTAACTATAGTACATTTTGATGCTCAATATTTTGATATAGATCATGTCCTAAAACTAAGGTTCTTTTGAAATTCTTAATCATTATGAAAGGGTACTCTGAAGAATGGGAAAGTGGTTGCAGTGAAGACATTAACTTTACGACAATCAAAGAGGATGGACGAAGAATTTGAGAGTGAAGTGAGACTTATTAGCAATGTTCATCATCGAAATCTTGTTCGACTTCTCGGATGTTGCAGTAAAGGCAACAAGAGAATTTTGGTCTACGAATACATGGAAAAGACCAGCCTTGAGAAATTCTTATTTGGTATCTCATCTCAACCAACCAGCACACACACACACACACACACACACACACACACACACATATATCTTAAAGAATTTGCTATTTTACTTCCTAGTAACGTTATGACATCTGGGATTTTTTCATCTTAACAACAAATCAATGACTTGTCTAACAAAAATGTTTCATATGTCATAATTTTATTCAGGAACTCAATTACTAAATGCGTGTGTGTAAATATCCTATTGAAACATTTTGTGAATAGGTTTGATGTTTCTCCCTTCTTTTTCTTTATCTACTAGGGAAAAATAAAGGTTCTCTTAGTTGGAAGCAGCGATACGATATAATTTTAGGAACAGCCAGAGGTTTGACTTATCTACATGAAGAATTTCATGTTCGTATTGTACATAGGGATATAAAGTGCAACAACATCCTGTTAGATGATAATCTGCAACCTAAAATTGCTGATTTTGGTTTAGCAAGACTCTTACCCGAGGACAAAACTCATCTCAACACAAGATTTGCAGGCACATTGTAAGTTGAAATAACTCCATTTATGTAACTATCTTAAGTTCTATTGAAGTTCATGGATTCTTTAAGGCAATTATACACTATCAGAAAAATGACATTTAGCGACGGAAAATCCGTCTCTAAATGATTATTTTCCGTCGCTAAAACGAGGGTCGCTAATATTTTCCGTCGCTAAATGAAAATTTTCTGAAGGAAAATAACCATTTAGCAATGGATTTTTCTGTCGCTAAATGACATTTTTCTGGTAGTGATAAAATCTATATATGAGCACGTAGAACACTCATATTAGACAATTAGATGGTTTTTTATATTATTTTCCCCTCATTATAAACAATACAACATAAAGAAAACATTCATGCTGATATGGTTCTTTTGAGATTTTGCTCGTTCTTTTTTTTTCCCATACACATTTTGTTCTTCAATTCTAAATATTGTGCTTATAATTTTTAAGCCATTGCAATGATCTATCACATGAAAAATATCATGCATTTTTTCAGAGGATATACAGCACCAGAGTATGCAATTCATGGTCAATTATCAGAGAAAGCTGATGTCTACAGCTATGGTGTCGTAGTTTTAGAAATCATTAGTGGTCGAAGAAACAACGAATTAAAGGTTCATGGTGCTATTGAAGGCGAGTTCCTTCTTCAGAAAGTAAGAAGGTCCCCCATTACTATTATTAAAAGTTCAGTTTCTCTTTTCTAGACTCTTAATCAATCTTTTTTAACTTGTATCCCACTTGGTAGGCTTGGAAACTATATCAAAGAGGCATGCACTTAACTTTGGTGGATGATACATTAGACCCTAACGAGTATGAAGCAGAAGAAGCAAAGAAAATCATAGAGATTGGTTTACTTTGCACACAAGCATCTGCAGAAATAAGGCCAACGATGTCTGAAGTAGTTAATTTGCTCCAAAAAGAGAGTTTATCTGAGGATGTTAGACCCACTATGCCTGTTTTGATTGAAATTGATTAGAATATTACTTTGACTTTCATATACCATAAAGCAAGATGATTGTATTCTTCAGGAATGTGTAATTGTGAGTGACTTCAGGTTTTGAACCCAAAAAATGGGTCAAAAAAATGGAAGGAGAAATGTGTAATTGTCCTTAATTTATTCCATTCTTCAACATTTGTGTAACTATGTATATATCAATCATAGGGGTGCGCGCGCGCGCGCACGTGTGCGGAATTGATGAAATGCGTTACTACGATATATTCCTTTTATTTTATAAGTGACAAAACGTTTATTAATGAAGTTAATTGTTCTACATATATGACCTTTTCTAAGTGAAATAAATTGTTATTCGCAGGACTCATATTAAGAGTGTAAATGTGATATGAAATTTAATTAAGACTTTTGGAAGTCAATTACAAAATTTTTTGACTAGTATGAATGAATCTTTGAGCCAAAAGTTATTTTAGGGAAACTACTTTATCTATAAGGAAATTTGAGAAAAATAATTAAATTTACCTAAAATTTATCAGAACAATTATTCTACATATTATTGAGGGTCAAATTTTGGAGAGAAAGGGATGGGAACGGGAGAAGTGATAGGAAGAGAGGAGAATAAGAGAGAATAGATGAAGGAGAACGGCAAGAAGAAGGGAGAAACCAGACGAATAAAGGGAGAAGAAAGTTAAGAGTCAAATGTACAAAGTAAATGAGTTGACGTGCTATTTATAAGCTTTTAACTTAACTCTAAAAATTAATGACAGAATATCATAGAACTTTAAAATTAAATGCAAATGGTGAAAGATGTCAATTAATCAACATTAAACCTAAATATTTCCTCGTAATGATGAACATCCAATTATATGAAAATCATAATCTACCATTACTTTATAGGGAAAATGACAGACAAGCCCCAAGCAAGCAAAAAAATAAAGCAAAGGTCCCAAACAATCTGACAATTATCCTCAGGTCCCATGGGACCATTTTGTGATTAATTGAAGTTGTGTAAAGTCAAAAATGCCCTTCACCCTGAGTGCGCGTTTGAAGGATGAAAAGCTAGTGAAGCCGTTCGGGAAAAAGCAAAGCCTTTGAAAATCTTGGAGAAGCCTGAATCCATGGCTCTCGCTTTTGTCGACTGAAGCTGTTGCTTTTAAAAATCGCGGAGCTGCCGTCGTCATTGAAGCCGTCGACCAATCTCGTAGTGAAGCCGTCGCTCTGGTGGCCGTGAAGCCGTCACTCTCGTCACCGTGAAGCCGTTCGGTAGGTCACCATGTAGGCTTGTTTTAGTAATCATAATGTCCGTTCTGCTTATTTGTCCTTTGTTCATGATTTTCTTCAACAAGCGGAATCCCTTGCAATAATATTGCATCAATGAAAATGCTGATTTAAATTTAGAATGTGAAGTTAATTTGTGCTCTTGATATGAATTTGTGCATTTGTGGATTTTTGGGTTAACTTGAGCATTTGTGGATTTGGGGGTTTAAGTTTGCATCTGTGTACATGAAAAATCATGTCATATGGCATGTGTATTCGGAATGCACCATGTAGGAACAATAAAATATCTCGTGGGACCACTAACTCTGGAATACGCCATCTGTGTCTTTGAAACTATGTCTTTGGAATATGCCATCTAACCGCTGACTCCTTGAATGATGAAATTGAAATACATGATGTCTTTGTAAGTTTGTATTTGTGAGGTTGAGTAATAATGTGTTAAGGTAGTGTATGATTTTGAAAGGACACATGGTAAGAACTTAATATGCAAGATTTTGTAGTAATTATAATAAGCTGATTGACATTTGTATGCTCTGTTAAATGAAGGCAGCTCCTAAACTACAATGTTTAGTTGCTAAGTTTTTCTGCTTGTATTAGTCCCAAAAATACAATTAAGGCAGCTCCTAAAATACAATGTTGAGTTGTTAAGTTGTTGTAATGTTCTGTTTAGTTTTCTGTAGAAAGAAGTCACTTGACTTTCAGTTGTATATTCGTGTATTTCAAGAAACAAAGATGGAGAAGGGTAAAGCAGTAAAAAGGTCCTCAAATTTTTTAGGCTACCACTTGTTCATGGAAGAATATTTCAAAGATAAGTAAAAATGTAAGAGGAAGGGGAAGGCCGCTAAAGAGGGGAAGTTATGCACAGGGGAAAGTGTGCAAGTCAGGGATACATGAAACAATTTGAGTGAGAAGGAAAGGGCTTCATATAGTAAGTGGGCCGAGGAGATAAGAGGTTCGTGGAGAGGGCAAACGTATGTGGTGCCGTTTCTTACAAGATTTGTGCCAAAACAGTTTATAATAGTGTGCAATCAAATAAAGACGAGGCCATAATTGATGCAAAGGCTTAAGACCATAGGCTTCGATAAGCTTGTGTAGGTTTGTTGCACACAAATCAACTGTGATTTGTGTGCAAAGTTCATAACGTGTTTTGACTCAGTCACAAATGTTGTGATAATAAGAGAGGAAATTCGGGTACTAGAACCTATAGTTGTGCAACAATTTATGGGTTTACCACATGGGGGGCATAAGAAAGAGGTTAATATTGGGGATAAAGATCCCATGTTTGTTTATCTGTGTACAATGTATAATGGTTTACCATACCAGAAGATAGGAAAATAGTTGATGGAGGTTAGTGATGAAAACTTTGAGCTTTATTTTGTAATATTTGCATTAGGTACCCTGTTGACTTCATCCTCAAGCGTTTATGTCACTGAGCGTGTGTTCAAGTTCTTGACAGTCGCTAAACATGCGATGGGTTCCTTTGATTGGTGTTCATTCATTTTGACGGAACTTTCCAATGCTGTTAAGGGATTTAAGAGGGAATTGGTCAAAGGTATGGTGAAAGAAAGGAAGACAGTTGGTGGATGCTTGTATTTCTTGATGGTAAGGGATTTTCTCATTAATAGCTTAATTTGTAGTGACATTGTGATTGTTAAACATACATTGTGTTTAATTTAATCATGCAGATATTTTGCTTGAGAATGAAAGTGAGATGAGCTTGTTGCATATTCTTAAGCGAGGAGGGGTGCAGGCACATGGACACTTTAATCCAGAGACCATGCTCACTCACCCGGTAGTTGTTACCCCTAAACAGTTAATGTTGACTCGCTTGCTTTATGGCGAACATGTAACTGCATCTTATTTATTTAAGGAAATCCGAAGAACATATTATTCGATCATGGGGATGGTTGGAGCAGAGTTGCTTGCACTTCAGAACCGTTTGCATGTGAAGGATATAGCGGGTGAGGGATTTGAAAAGGAAATCGGGGGAGCAAGACCATCTGGGCACGCATATTTCGATTCTGACGTTGCAGAATCAGAATCTGATTCTAACATAGCAGAAGCAGCTGCGGAGGAATTGGATGAGGCAGAAAATATTGAGATCGGAGACACACAAGAAGAGAAGAAAGGCCATGCCATATTAAAAAGGTCTCAACGAACAAAACTTCGAGTTGGGTCGTTAGCTCCCCCTAGATTAAGACGTAAACCATAATCTCTATACATTTCTCTCCTAATCTCATTAGAGCTCTTGTCCATGTTATCCCTCAAAGTGTCAACCATGATTGATGATGTCAAAGTTGATACTTTCGTATGTCCAACAATAAGGTTATCCTGGGCATCATATTGGTGCTTATCTTTAAGTGTTCTTGTAGTTAGGAATCATGTATATTGATGTTCTCTCATTGAGTATGCACCTAAGTACCATGAACATCCTTCAACCACGCACTTGACAATGATCTTTTGCTTATTATTCTTCATATACTTGTACGAAAACTTATGGGTAATACTATACTTGTATAATGCTTCCCGAAGTGTCTCCGAATGGGCAAACACTTGACCCTCTCCAATTATAACATCCTTCCACTTTGTACATCTCATTTTAGGTCTGCTTGTAGGCATCATTTCCACTGCCCACTCCAATGATGGTGCATCTTCATTGAACATCATCGATGAATTTCCTTCCTAGCCTTCAGACACGCCATCTAACCTGCAGCAAAATATTAACGACACTATGTTAGTGCTTTCAACTTTCTCCTACCTCAATTAATGGATATTTTTTCACATCAAATCCAACTTACGATAACTGTTCTTCTGAATCTTCCCTTACTTGCATTGTCAAATCATTGTCATTGTCTTCTACATAAACATATCCACTTTCTCCATTGTATTTAATTAAGTCTTCAACTCTTTCATCATCTACAAGGTCCACAAATGTGCTTCTATCAAATGTCAACGTGAACTTCATGATAAATTTGTTTCTCTCTTTTTCCACAGTTGAAGCTATAATTGTTTTTAACTCTTCATAACTTGTACCTTCTTTAATGACTCTTGATCTTATCATTCCACCTACATACATTTCCCCCTAATTCATTACTTACAAATCTTCCTACTATATGAATGAAGCACAACATATTCTTCCTAGACGTGCTAGCCATCAGTATTGACGTCTACAGAATGCACTTGTCATTAACCACCTAAGAAGTCACATTAACAACCTTCGCTGCTGTTGTTAACAACCTCAGCAGCTACAATACTTGTACACACACTTCAACTTCACTTTTTATCTGCATTCTATCATAATTTCACATAAGAAACAGAGCATGATCAACAAAAACTGAGCACACACAACCCCTTTCTTAATAAAAATGCCCACATCACTTTTCAATCCATTTTAACGACAACCATTAATATTGTGCTTCCAACAAGTTTGCTTATTTATGGTTTATCCATCAATGACAAGCATTTTTCCTTTTTCCTCAGAAATTTCTAGCTTACATTTGCTTTGTCCAGGTTAGATATTGTGCTTCCGTCAACACTGTTCTTTGCTTTTCCTTTATTCAAACAGGTTTAGGACCACTATGCTTAACATGTTTGACATTAGAGCATTACAAATAGGTTCACTTTTCATGGAGGAGATACACACCCACTGAAAACCCATCTTTCACTTTAGGACCAGCCATTTCGGACCACTATGCTTTTGTTGTGCACGTAGGAAATACCAGACATTCAGCACACGGATTGACCATTTCAGAAACCCTCTGACCTCTTTCGTTTTTCAGACTCACTTTGCTCCCTGTTGTGATCTGACTTTTACTAAAATAATTCCATGTTTTCATCTCTCTCACACACAACCAACTGAAGGGCATTTTTGACTTTACACAACTTCAATTAATCACAAATGATCCCATGAGACCTGAGGATAATTGTCAGATTGTTTGGGACATTTGCTTCATTTTTTTGCTTACTTGAGGCTTGTATGTCATTTTCCCTATTATTTTATATCCCATCAGAGAGTTACTCTTGGAATATTTTATGGCATTTTGGATTACTGAGGAGGGAAAAAAACAACAAAAAGAGATCAGACATGCCACACGTGTGGAGCCTCTGCCCTCAGCTCCCATTCATTTCATCATCTTCTTTCCCATGGACAGCGAACAGAGCGAGAGAGAGAGAGAGAGAGAGAGGGCGACGGTGAGGTTCTCACCGCAGGTGAACGCCAATGACGCATGCAACTTGGATTCTGACTCAGGTAGGTCCCTTAGGTCCTTTTCCGACACTGGATTTCTGATTTGGGGATGGTTTGATCTTTTGAAAAGTTGAGAAATCAGAGTTAATTAGTGAACACTCGTCGATTAGCTTAATGCATGCTCAGATTAGTGTTTTCTTAAGTTAAATCAAGCTCTGCATGTAATGGATTCACCTAGTTGTTTGTATTTGAGGAATGGGTGTTGGTTTGTCCGAGTCGGGTCCTGTATTTTGTGGTCTCTGAGCTGCGATTTTATGGTTTAATAAGGATGAAGGCTGAGCATTTGAGCCATTTTTCTGTGTGCATGTCGTTTTCTCATCTGGATTTTGATAAGCTGAAAAAGAGAGCTCTATTTTTCAGTCTGAATTCTCTGTGATTGAAGAAGAAAAATTAATTCTGAGCTGTGGAATGTCGAGTAAGGGCATGCTGTTGATTTTCCTTTTCATTTTGGGTCATTTGAGATGCTGCATATCTATGTGTGTCGCTGGCTTTGCTGATCCGAAAAACAGGGTGTTTTGCTTTTGGAAATGGAGCCTCGGGTCCTTTGAACTTTGAAGATAAAAAGGGGCTAAAACAATATGATAGCCTATAAAGCAGAGTCAGTGTTCGATATTTTAAGGTTGTATGTAAATGTTGCATTGCATGTGAGGAAAATGTTGCTGCATGCTGAGTTTGTTTAGATGAAAGCATTTTTGAAAATCTGGAAATTTTACAGATGATAGAAGGAGGCCATCCGAAGCATGAGTGAGGTGAGAGGGTTCTCATATGCTGATGAATATGAGATATAGGTATACGTATGTTGATGTGGGGTAACGAAGTGAACTTATGAAGCTAAAAATGGATACGAAGCTTGCTGTCAATGTTTTACTCTATAGTGTGTTAAACATATGAAATGAAGTTGTAAAGCCTAGTTTCACGCTTTCCCTTGCTGTTTCGCCCAATGCATTCTAGATAAGCAAGAATTAAGGTGTGTTGAATTTAGGCCTCCCAACGTGTTTTTACAAGATGACTTCGTATGGTTGGGAACACGATTTCAAATAAATATAGTTAAGGCGGGTAGCTTAAGAGGCAATGAGTCAGTGATAAGGGAAGCATGGAAGGTGGGAAGGTTGGATGGTGAAAAGAAAGACGGAAGAAAACCCCCTTTCTACATATAAATTTTGGTTTTGAATTAGTAGTTAAGAATTTATTTTTGATGTAAGCCTAGATGACTTTAGTGCTTATATGTATAATTGTATCAATCATGTATATAGTAGATATGAAACTGAATGTGGTTGTGAGGGGAATGCCTCCTCACAAAGTATAGGTAAGTGTTATATATCATGGTAACCAATGGTTATTAAAGAACTGTCGTAACTAAATGAACCTAGGGAACAATTTTAAAGGAAAAATTGTTTTCAAACTACAAAATAGAATATAAACCCATGATCAAACCTGGCTCCTTAAATCTAATTGGGAGTGACAACTTTATATAAAAGTTGTTTTTAAAAGTTTAAAATTTTTCGGAAAATCCCATTCTTACAAATGTGAACAAAAGACATTTTATGGAAACGTAGAGAACAGGTGTAACAAAGAGTCAAATAATAACACATATGACAAGCAATGCAGCTAGATTAGCAAGAAACATACGAAGTTGTGGCTAAATCTATGAATTGGCCTGTTTATCATAGCGTTTCAAAATCAAGTTCATGCAAGTCGAGATAAATTAAAACTTCTTTCATATACTTATCTCATGATAACAAATCACATTAGAAAAGTATTTTTTACCATTAATCTAAATATGCTCAATAGCATTCAATCCCATGACACATTCAGGATGCTTGTACCTTGGAAAGTAACTGATTTTTTTTTAAGCTTTCAATGAACTATGATAAATGAAACTAAGTCCATACTAGCAGGAAACAATCAAACACACGTCAGTACATGGCAGTTTTTGCATACTTTTGAACAGTGCATTTTGAAACTAAGATTTTTTTCCCTTCTAGAGTGATGCATGCTATTTTAAGACCCATGCATTGTTATATAGGAATAGGATATCCAATACAACATAGTATACAGTATGTGGAATAGATATAATATTTTAAAATTTAAATATATGAGATACACACACACACACACAAAATCATGCATACATACATACATCCATTCAGATCAACCCATTAATTGGATTGTGGCTGCAGGGCATATTATAATCCTATGTAGAATAATAATCCCATGAGATACTCTTTTGGTTCTTGATACAAAGCCTGTATATTTTGTAATTTAATTTCTTTATTAAAGTAAGTTTTATATTAAGGACTAGAAGATGAGAAATTCTTGGGTACACCACATCATTTATGCACTTCTCAATCAAAATGCTCTAACTTCCTTTTATTTGAATCACATTTTATCTTGAAAATCATATTGCTGGATAAAACAGAAAGGAATTAGATACAAGAGAGAGAAATAAAGGGCAGAGGCAGAAATTTTAGGAGACGTGTAACCCACAGAAGGTAACTTGATTGAACATGACACAAATGACGAGGTCCACACAACAATTTCTCGCTGAAGAGTATATAATATTCATTTGTACACTTAATCCATATAAGAATTATCGTCAATTCTTATATTATTATGCATGATTCGAAGGCTTTCATACTCTCTAGATTACTTAAAGTAACCCTTTGTTAACTTCAAGTAACCCTTTGTTAACTATACGATCATGCGTGTGTTAATATTGCAATCACCTTCCTGATAGAATGGAAATGGAGGCAGTAGCATTTGACGAAGATGAAGTGTCAGCAACAGAGGCGTCTTCTCTTTTAGGCCAAGAACTTGGATCAACATAGACCGGCATGGTGGGTTGTTTGTGTTCCATTAAGCTCTTTCTTTTGAGCATTCTAACAATTTCAGACATTCTTGGCCTTGCTGCTGGAGAAGCTTGTGTGCA
>JANTPZ010091509.1:0-22882 GCA_025593235.1 Vachellia pachyceras
TCCGTAACGTGGCGGTTACTGAGTCATAGGGTGTGGGCGAGTTGAACTCGAGAGTCGACAATTTGTCCGTGTCGCGATCAACCAGGCAGTAAGAGAACGACGTCGCTTTGATCTGAGATGTCAGCGACAGAGTACCACCGCCAAGGCCAATCAACCCGGCGGCTCCGACGAACAACCCCTCATTGTCGTGGCCACAACCAATAGCAACGCGATCCACTGACCCCGATTTACCAAACGACACCGTTTCCGTCACATACTCTCCGAATGTGAAAGACCCGTCGCCGTAGGAAACCTGATAGAGGCACTTATCGTTCCGGCAAGCAGAAGTTTCGAGTTGCTGGCATTGTTGCGAACCACAGGTGAGAGGACTGTAAGAAGATGAGGCAGCCGGGTCGAAAATAGGGTCGGTCTGGTTGTAACAGTCTGTGCAGGGCTTACATTGGATCCAGTTCACGTCGCTACCGGTATCAAGCACCATGAAGAAAGGCTTCGGTGGGTGACCGACGCCGACTCTGGAGAAGTACTCGCCGCTGCCTAGCTTGGTGCCAGAAGAAACCGGCGTGGATAGATCTTCTGGAAGGGCCTCTGATTCTGTTGGGTACAGATCGGACCTGTCAACTTGGTTCAGAGCGAGCTGGAGCTTGGTGGTGATGGATTTGACTCGAGCTGAGTCACGAGCGAGTCGGGCCAGGACCAAGCTCGTGTAGTCCTGATGCTGCGAATTAAGCAGAGAATCCCTTGGGTGCAATTGGACTTTGAACGACGAAGAAGAAGAAGAGAACGTGGGGGTGCTGTATGAATCTTCTTCAAGAAATCCAGAAATGAAGGAGAGAACTTGGTTGGTTTGATGGAGAGAGGAAGAGACATCAAGCTCAGTAGTAGCAAAATCATCAGTTTCAGATGGTAACGTGCGAGAGAAAGCTGAAGGGGAACGAAGAAAGAACAAGGAAAAGGATAGAGTGAAGAGGATAAAAACAGAGTTGCGAGCCATTTTTGGGTGATAGACCTAAAAGACGAAACCTTGGGAAGACGAAGCAGAGGAAGAGAGAGTTATGTTGAATGGAAGTAGCAGTGAGTGTTGGCCTTTTATTCTCGGCCTTCAATTTTCAAAGATATCATGTAAAGGAAGGGCTTGGGGTAGAGAGAGCGTGAATGGAGGATTTTTTTTAAGGTGTTTAGACGGAAGTTCACTTTCATTTCACACAGTGAAGATTGTGAATCAGATTTTTTATTTTTATATAGTTACATGACTAATTAAATTCGAGTGGATAGATCATAGATGGTAACTTTCCTAGTAACATTTTTTTGTATTCTTTTTTTTGTCAAAGACATTTTTTTGTGTTCATGGACTTGGTGTTAAGAACTCATGCTTGTTTATATTAACAGTAATTTTGTTGCAATTAAACTTGAGTAAAAATGTAATTATTTTGAGTGAGAAATGTTGAAAAAGGAGAGGAAATAATAGTATATAATTGAGGAGTTTTTTTTAAACAGTGGGAATTCCAACGTGAAATATCGTAAGACTGTTGATTGCGGCAGATGTGCTCTAGAGAGAATTATTTGTCACTTTTTTCAGTCTAGAGTTACGGCAACAGTTACGACCCAAAGAGTACAGAACCCCATGCTTGAAGAATCCACTAGATGGGGCCCTCACTGTCGGAAAAAAAAATATGAATCTGAACTTCACCCAAAATAAGACGAGTGATGAATATGGTTTGCACTTTGCATAGGATTAAGAGGCGTTTCACAACCAATTCTAAAATCTATATTTAATTTTAAAATTTAGATTTTATCTTAAAAATGATGTTTTGTCCAAGTAAGTTTTTTTCCTAAAAGTTATTTTGATTACAAAACCTCAGTTTGAAACCTAGGTTTTCTCTTTCCTACTTTTTCCTCTTTTCTATTTCCTACTTTTGTTTCTTTCTCTTTCCTACTTTCCTCTTTCCTACCCACTTTTTTGCCTCGGAATTCGTAAAAGCTAATAACTTTCCAAACATAAATCACTTTTCAAAACTTAGGTTTTGCCTCGCAATCTGGAAAAGCTATTTTCGACCTCACATCCAAACAGCTCTAAGGGTTTGTTTGGAAGCTATTTTAAAAATAGCTTTATAGATTTCGAGGCAAAATCTAGGTTTTTGATAATAGATTTTGGAAAATAGCTCTTGCAGATTCCGAGGTAAAATCTAGGTTTTGAGAAGTGATTTATGTTTAGGAAGTTATTAGCTTTTACGGATTCCGAGGTAAAAAAGTTGGTAGGAAGGAGGAAAGAGAGAATGAAAAGTAGAAAATAGGAAAGAGAAGAAAGAAAAAGTATGAGAGAGGAAAGAGAAAGAAGGAAAAAAAGTAGGAAAGAGAAAAGAAGGAAAAAGAGGAAAAGTAGGAAAGAGAAAACCTATGTTTCAAAACCTAGGTTTCAAACCGAGGTTTTGTAACCAAAATAACTTTTCTGAAAATATTTTGTGCTTGGACAAAACCTAAGTTTTGGATAAAACCTAGATTTTAAAATCAAACCTAGGTTTCAGGAAAAGGAGGCAAACAAGCCCTAAGTTTTTGTTCAGCTTCCCATTTGGAAATCCAACTTTTAAATAATTTTGCGCAATCCGATATATTTATATTAGAGAGATTTTATCTCAACTTACGTAAAAATACTTTTTTAATTGATCTTAGATGTTAGAAGAGTTTTGTCTCAACTTCTAATGCTATATATCTATTGCTCACAATGTGCGTGAAACCGGACCGAACCGGCCGGTTCTGCCCGGAAACCGACGAACTGGATGGTGAGCCGATCCGATTTAGTGTTTAACCCCGGGTCAGTTCAACCCGGGTCAACTCATTTTGACCCAGGGTGACTCGAGATTAAACCGGTTGACCCGTCGAGTTAGGTGAGTCAGCGAGTTAGGAGAGGAACACGGAGGAAGAGTTGGAGAACAAGAGAGGCCAAAAAATACTGGAATCGAAATATAAAATCTCATCTCAAAGTTTACAAATTGAATACACCTTGGTTTCTCCGCCGAGATGGAGCGATAGTGCGAGCGAGTTGGGATGGAATGAGATGAAGGAGCCCGCCGGAGAAAAGGAGTGATGGAGGAGGGAAAAAAATAAATGGATCAAAATATATATATAAAAAAAGGAGCTGCCTCTGTTCACTTTCTCCTTTTGGGTTCTTGCCGTTCTCCTCCGTCGATGACGATGACTTTGCTTCTTTCTCTTCGCTGTCGTTGCCTCTGTTTCTCTCCGCGTTGCTGCCTCTGTTTCTCTCCCCGTCGCTGGTTGGGTGGGCAGAAGGAAGCTAAGAAGAAGCTGAGAAGACGCCGACTATGGGAAGAAGTTGTTACTCTCCGTGTCGATGCCTCTGTTTCTCTTCACATAAGACAATAAGTATATTATTTTTTATTATGTGTGTCAGTGTGTTTGGAAGGTGCTGAGAAGACACTAAGTGGCAGGAGCAGTGAGTGATTAGTCTTATGTGCGTCAGTGTGTTGGAAGTTGGGATTGGTTTTGTTTGGACCTGGAGTTGGGGGGATGGGTTTCCTTTTAATTAAAAAAAATCAGAATAAAGTTGTGATGATGTTTTTTTTATTTTTTTATTTCTCACCAGTCTGATTCCAATCTAACCCACTAACCTTTAACCCACTACCTTATCCGGTTCAGTCACCAGTCCGGTTTCATGTACCTTTGATTGCTCATATCACCTTTTGAACTCAAATCTAAGTTAGCCTATGGTTGAGACTAGCTTTATTTCATCTTAGGTCAACAACAAACTTTTGGTGGGACTTGCAGGCCCATTTGAGTAACCACTTCTTAATGAAAATGACAAAGTTAGAGATTATGTCCTGCCTAATGGATGTTGGGACCTTGATAGGTGGCGGGGGATTCTTCCTACTAACATTATAGCGGGAATTCAAAGGATCCAACCCCCTCATCTTCATGAAAAGGATGGGTTTAAATGGCTTCTGATGGCAACTTTTATGAATTCATCACTCAGATAGGAGAGTGGTCCTAGGAACCCTCACAAGATATGGAGATGGCAAATCCCCTAGAAGGTTAAAATGTTTGTGTGGCAACTCATGAGAGGATAGTCACTAACTCACTCAAACACCAATTTATGTTGTTTTGAGTGTAGAGTGTTATTCACGTCTTGAGAGATTGTCCTAAATAAAGTAAGGGAAGTGTGGCAAATTATTTTAAAACCTAACCTTGTTTCTAGATTTTTTCTGTTGATTTACAGGTTTGACTCTCACAGAATTCCAGACGGAGTCTTGCTTGTGGAAAATTTGGTTCTAGGACATGGACAAGGGTCTTTAATATAGTTTGTTGGACATTATGGACATCAAGATGTAGATCCTACTTGAGTCTAATGAGATCATTCATTGCTGCTACAACCACTAGATGGAGTGTGCCATAAATAACATATTTAAGCATCAGATGTTCTTTGGAGGAGAAGAGATGGAACAAAAAATGGACACGACCAGCTAGTGATACAGTACATGTTGACGCTGATGGATCAGTTTGGACACAAGCTGCAGCGTGTGGAGGTATCATATGGATGATAGATTATGGGATTCCATAAGGACGTGGGGATGTATTCATTATTAGAAGCGGAGCTTATGGCCATCCGTACAGGATTGCAAGTATGTCAACACCTGGGCTTGCAGGACTCAGCACCATTCATGGACTCAACAGAGGCATATAACTTTCTGATCATCCTGAGCGACTGCCTAATCACAGAAGTCAGAGGTATGACTTATGGGGAGTGGCACGTGGAGATCCATCATACTTGTTCAGACATTATACACTGTGACTGTGCTGATTATATGGGTAGACAAGGCACACTGGATCAAATGAGCTGGTCTTAGTGCCCGATATACCACATGGTTGTCTGAGAATGTTTCTCGATGAAAATCAACTTAATGCTAGGGATCTAAGATGACTCGTCTTCTGTTCAAGCTGAACTTGCCTTTATATTTAAAAAAAAAACAAAGAAAGAAACTAGCTTTATTTTCTTCTAACTTCGTTGTGTTGATTCTCCTCTGTCATCATATGTTTTTTCCCCCTATGCTCATGGTAAGTGTTTGATTTGAAAGGATTTTTCTAAAATTTATAGGAAAACAGAGTTGTTATAACATAATGCATGAGATAAGCTGTAAGAAAAATCATGTTTCAACAATATTTTTTTCCTTTCACATTTTTAGATTTTTATGGGGTATATGATTGATAAGAAAACAAATTTAAAAATAAATATTTGATTTAAAAGGATTTGTTGAAATTTAGAAACAAATAAAAGAAGAATAAAGAATTTTTAAAACAAAAACAAAAATAATTTGACATGCCTAAAAGGTCATACCCTTTTAAGGCGTAGCTCTACAGGATCGATCCTTTTAGGCTCATTCCCTTTTGGAACATTTTTTTGGTTGCCTGCCCGGTCTCAGGAGTTTCCCCCGACTAATCGGACTCGACCCACGTCGCGCACCCGGGAAAGATGGGAAGGTCTCCCAGCGGTGGCTTATGCATTCACAAGGCTCGAACTCGAGACTTTACTTAAGTTGGAACAAGCCGCTTACCACTTGATCCAACCAATCGTTGGCCCTTTTTGGAACATTAAATCAAAGGCAGACCCTCGGCTTGAACTGGCTTAATGTTGTTGGGCCCGACGGTCTTGGCCCATTTTGCTCTATCCAAATCCCCTACGCTCTTCTTGTGGAGGGCTTTAACGGTCGCTCTTTCTCGATGGATATTCTTCTAAAGCTTCCGTTTATGTTTGGGACAGGATAACGAACTGTGGCGCCAAACTCGTCGCGCGCTAACTTTCTATCCTCTCTTATCAAATTTCCCCCCATGGTGACGATGGCCTCTCGCGATTGCTCTTCTTGGCTCAGTCTTCGCTCTCCCACTGCTACATCTGTTTCGCCCAAGCGCCATTCCTTTCTCTTCTTCGTCTCCTGTAAGAAGGTCACCGTTTTCCCGACCTGCACCAGCGGTTCCGCTGATTCATCTTCACAGCCATCTACCCGCTCTTACTCTCGACGATGGTATAATCCCCTAAGACGGGGAAATTTCGATCCGGCTCTTGAAATTGAACGCCATTGGGTTGAAGCCGATAATCTAGCTCTCGCATCTAACGGTTTTTCCTCCTCTCCTTCCTTTTTTCGTCCCGTAGTTTGGAAAAATTCTTCACGTGACGACCGCCTTGAATTTCATTTTTTTGGTTGCTTGAAGGGCAAACGGTCGAAGAAATTATTTCATTTTCTGCTCGGTCTCTCGGATAATGTTTCATATTTGTCAATCATGATATAATTGGTAGAAAGTATAGGCTATATTTTTCTGGGTTTTAATGCGTTTCTTGTTTCTCTGGCTTTGTTGTATGGGGGAATTTACGTGTTCCAGAAAGATTCACCGTGGTGTCTTATAACATACTGGCGGATAGAAATGCTTATGAGCACAGAGATTTATACTTCAATGTTCCTTCTCAATACCTAAAGTGGAATCATCGTAAGAGAGTTATTTCTAAAGAACTCTTTGGATTGGACCCAGATATTATATGTTTACAAGTGAGACATTTTCATCTTTCTCTTATTTTCTTTTTCTTTTTGAAGAGTTAAAATATTTTGTGATTGACTAGAGCTGAATCTCAAAGAGTAGCTTATGGAAGTTGGAATAATTTGTCAGGAGGTGGACAGGTATTTGGAAATCTCAAACACTCTGGTTAAAGCAGGATATATGGGATCTTATAAGGTATAATTTCAATTTTCAACCATGGCGAGTTGATGGTAGTACTCTTTATAGGTCATCATCCATGTTGCTTGGCAAGTTCTGCTGCATAGATGATAATATCTCAGATATTTACATATATAGAATAAACCTTCAGCATGTCTTATGAGTTCCACCAACTATGAACTGCTTGAGCATCTTTTGGACTAGCTTATGAGCTAAGATCATTAAAAATGCCGATTCAAAAGGCATGCTTGAGTACTTTATAATCAGTAATCTATTTACCAAATTATCAAAAAAAAAGCAACAGATGAGTAGCTAATGACATATGATAATGGGCTGCAGAGACGTACTGGAGACACAGTTGATGGTTGCGCAATGTTTTGGAAAGCTGACAAGTAAGAAAATTATGGTTTAGTTCATTGATTGATAAGGGTTTTCTTTTTGGGTTGCACGTATATGATTGATGGAAGTTTTCACACCACCACTTTATCTGTCTGTTAGGTTCCGGTTGTTGGAAGGAGAGAGTATTGAGTTCAAGGGCATTGGTCTCCGTGATAATGTTGCTCAGCTTTCAGTTTTTGAGGTACTGATTCCTTAGTATAAGCGAATTTCTTTGGAATCTTAAGTTATTGTATGAGCGGCTTTATTAATAATTATTTTTTCGTTCAAAATATGTAGGCCTCTTATAGCATGTAGTTGCACGGGAAACAGTTTCAGAGACAAAACGAATAAAGGGATTTAAGGAACTACCGGAAAATTCTTTTCCCACACACCAAAAAGGGGGAGCAAATATTGGATGTTGTTTGCTTCCCCAAACCCTAGGACAATAATAATTGAGCTAATTTTTTTGAAGCTCCAAAATTAACTATTGTAAGTAAGGGCTCAAAATTTAAGCTAGATGCTTATGTAGACCTCGATGGCAATCTCCTAAGTCCGGTGCATTTGTTGAAAGAGGTTTTCTTATCCCAATAGCTGTAGACTTAAACAAGTTGTGAAGCTGAGGTACTAGTCCTGCCTGGCATTGTGACCTCGTGGATCTAAATCCTGATAATGAAATTGCATCATTCTAGGGTACAGGAAGCAGTCGTTCATCCTTTTTGCTTCTAACTTATACTTTACAGGCAGATGCGTAAATCTGACTTCAGAAGACTACTAGTCGGTAACATCCATGTGCTTTATAACCCAAACAGAGGAGAAGTTAAACTAGGCCAAGTAAGTCTCTCGTGTTGCTTTGCAGTTTCTATGTCAAATTATCATGACATCATAATAACGAGACGCAAAGATCAATTTTCTCACCATTTTCTGTACAGAACTTCGGAAGTGAAGGTTTGTATGGGGGTTTTTCATTGAATCATATATAATTTTCAGGGGGTCATTTTTATTGACTAGAATTTCCAACATTCATTATCATGTTTCCTGTTGCTCTCTGAATCCTGATATGCTCTAATAATTATTCAACTGAAATATTTCTTATTTTCAGATTCGTTCACTCTTGTCAAGAGCACAGATACTCTCAGAGAAATGGGGCAATGTCCCTGTTGTGCTTGCGGGTGATTTTAATAGTACTCCTCAGGTACCATATTTCAAAATATGCATGTTTTAGTCTTCTGCAAGTCAAGGTCAAGCAACAGGTGCCTAGATTTGCATTCTGTGTTTGTCTGTGCTTACTTTTGCTGTATTGATCTGTTTTTCCGTTTTTTTCCTTTCAAATTTCTCACCAACAGAGTGGTATATACAAGTTCTTGTCATTATCTGAGGTGAATACTTTCATATTGTTTGTTAGATAAACATTTTTTGGTTTGCAAGTCCATTTACTTGGATTAACCATGTGAGTTGAATAATTTCAAGGTGCTTGCTTGACATTAATTGTGGTTTTCAATTGCAGTTAAATATCATGTTATATGACAGAAGGGAGTTATCTGGACAGAAAAGCTGTCATCCTGATCAAGTTTTAGGCCACAAAAAAGCGGCAGTCAATCCATTTATCTTAATGGATAGGTACATCTCTTCCTCTCTCTCTAAACTTTGGCAATTAATGATATAAGCTTCGGTGCTTGTTTTATAGTTGGGAATTAGTTTTTGATTATTCACGTGCTTAAGATGAAGTAGTGCTAGTGTAATTGGCTTCACGGTCTGATTACTTTCTGAGGGATCGGGTACTTTTGCTACTTTATCATTTGTAGATTCTGCTTCCTCAGGAACTCCTAATGATTTGTGCTCGAGTCATTCTGTCATTAATTTGTTAAGAATTTCTTATTTTGTCTGGCTTTTGTTTTATTAATAGAAGCTACATGGGATTTTTTTCCCTTATGATCATTTAGATTTATGTAGCCCTTCTCTAATATGATTCAAGCTAACATGCATTTTCACGACTGATTCCCCGTTGCTTAGTATATTGTATGATCCATAATTTGTAAAGGGATCGCTATTTGATTACATCTTTTTTATTGAAGAACATAAGTTTCTTGAAAGTGGCATAGGCTACAAAGGCTTTTTCTGAGCATTATGTTCACAAGCCATCTCTTCCAGATTGTTAAAAAACTGGACAGATGAAGAGGTAATAACTGCAACAGGAGATTCTGAGCGTCACTTGGTTGTGCACCCATTCAAACTTAACAGTTCTTATGCCACGGTTAAGGTATACAGTTCTGAACATCATTCTTATGTAATCCCCCTTTTTTATTTTGTACAATAATCTAGCATCCCATGCCACTAACTAACGGTAATCCTTTCGTTTCAAACATGATTTTCTTGTATCCCTTCCTCATGATTTGTGAAAAATAAATTATCATGTCAGTGGAAAGCTATTATCATTCTCCGTACAAAATGGGATTTGGTTTCCACTCCCTTCAAATGGGCATGTTCTGCTTTTTCAGGATTCAGCAAGTACTCGGGGATTCAATGGTGAACCCTTGGCAACTTCCTACCACTCAAAGTTTATTGGCACTGTTGATTACTTATGGTAACCAGCATCTTTCATAGGATACATCAATGATTTATTTTGTGTATATGACTAGACAATAAATGAATGATACGATTTTTGCCAATGATACAGGTACTCTGACAGTATCATACCAACAAAAGTTCTGGATACTGTTCCAATTAATATTCTCCGGAGGACAGGTGGCCTTCCCAGCAAGGTATTATTATTACGACTTGGTTTTTGTGGCTTAATGCCATTTTAAGTCATTATTCATGAAGCATTTAATATTAGACTTGGTGATCGGATATGCATGTTGAGGGGATTAATGAGGCTTACAAAATGTGATGTAAACTTGAAAGGATAAAAAAAAAAGGCCGAGTAGATTGAGATTTTAGACTTTAGGAGAGCTCATATCTAGCAGATAATCCAGATGCTCAGAGAAATCCACTTTATCTGTTAGCACTTATTTTTCTAGAACCACTTTTATCATGCCTGCATCTGCTCTTCCTTGGGTATCCCAATTGATAAAAGAAGACTGGAATTAGAGGCTGATTCTAAATTATGTTCACGGGTGGTTAGTTCAATGGACCGTTGATCGTCTCATCAGCTGACATCAGTTTCAGTCCACAGTAACGTATTAGGTTCCTTGGACCTTTGGTTCCAAACTCTATAATCTTGCAATGAACTAAAACATGTATAAATATTATTTCTCCTAATCTAACCGTTCCTTTCTATGAACAATAGAGAGTGGGAAGCGACCACTTGCCTTTGGTTTCGGAATTTGCCTTCACACTTAGCCCCAATGCAACTATCGAACTGGATGCTGCAAAAGCAGCAGCAGCAGCATCTTCTCCTGCAGTAGAGAATTAAAGAACACGACAACCTTCTGTCAGAAATCATCTCAACATTTGTGTTTTTTGTTTTGGCAGTACAGAGGAATACTGTAAGGAAAAACTTCAGTATAATTTCTTAGATCTTTTTTGCTGGGTGATACTTGACAGTAAATTGTTCCAGATTATGCTGAAGTATTGATAGCCATGTAATTTTCGTCTGCGTTTCAAAAATAATTAATTTGAATATTCCAGCTTTTCTATATAATGTATATTACATGATCTATTATTACCCCCTACCATGACTGGCCTGCTGTGAAATTGTACACGTGTTGGTGGTGTGTGAAGCATAATACGAGATTCGTTGGCAAAAAAAAAAAACAAGAAGCATAATACGAGATTGACCGTGGGGATATTCTTCGGTAGTTATTGATCGGAGATTTACAATCAGTTCTTTTAAGGCTTGAATTGTGCATAAATCATAAACCCATTTGTTTGAATTAACTTCTTTTGCATTGTACACTCCCAAATATAGACATGGTCATTTTAGTTGGTGGTCTTTATCATGCACCACATATGTTTGAAAAAATCCAAATTATAAAATGATGATTCACGTGGAATTTTTTTAATAATAAGTTCACATCTCTGGGTGAGTCATCAGAACATTCATATTCAAACACGCAATGTGGATCCTTAAAATTGACTTTACTAGTGATTTGGAGTCCAAATCAAAGTAAGAAAAATGTGGAGCAGAGTATTTTTAGCTGTTTGTTGAATGATAAAGTGGAGTTGTTTGAAAGATAGTTTATGTTCATGAAAGAGAGTATTTCCATTTCCTTTTCTATCCTTGTTTTACGCTGAAAAACCTCAATGATTTTAAGTTGAGTTCTGATCTCATAATACTTATTAAAAGAGCTTTACAACTTTAGCGGTTCTTTTAAAACTGAACTCATCAATTTAATCGACACCTAATTTAAGGATTAAAAATCATTTTTGTCTTGAAAGTGTTTTTCGAAGTATTATTAGAAACCTGAAAGTTTATTTTTGAATGTAATATCAATTTAAAAGTTTTAAATAAGTTCAATTTCGTTATACCGTTAGTTAGTCAGGTAGTTTTGACTCCGCTTGATTGGTCAATTAATGATAAAAACTAACGGTCAACTTACGGTAGGGGAGAAACGGTTATGCTCTTATACTTTCAAGGTAATATCGAGCCTATTTAAAGTTTTTAAGGCAATATTGCATTCAAAAAAAAAACTTCCGGGTGTTCAATGATACTTCGTGAAAATTTCCGAAACAAAAATAACCTTTTACCCCAATTTAACTGGGCTTAATATTTAAAAACAGGCTTATTAAACCCGGACCGGTCGGGTTAGGTCGGAAACCGGCGGCCCGGGATCCAATCTGGTCCGATTCTTATTCTAACAACGGGCTGGGGTCGACACTTTTTTTTTAATGTCTCCTACTCCCAGGAGGAGACCAAAGCTCTGATCCGCGAGGAAAGCTTCGGTAACTCCGAGGATCAAATCCTTGAGCAGGTTCGATGCTTCGTCACCATGAAGACATAAATCTGGCTCCGATGATGGAGCTCCGGGCAACGAATCGGCTTGAGGCAACAAATTTGGTTCGATGCTAGAGAGATAGGAGTCTGAGGAAGAGAAGAAGCATACGTGATAATGAGTGGGAGAGCGAAATTGTGAGGCAATGAATTTGGTCCGATGCTAGAGGTGAAAGATGAGTGGAAGAGCGAAATTGTGATCCAGCTAAGCAGAGAAGAAGCAAATCATGATCGGTTTTCTGTGCCAACCAACCTTGAAATGCGTGAGCGTTAGAGTCTATTTGATTCATATGTGATAATGTTTATTTTTAATTTTTTATTTCTACCGGTTTGACCCCCGGTTTAACTCCTGTCTAACCTATTGCCCTTAACCCACTGTCTTATTCGATCTGATCACCGGTTCGGGTTTGATAACCTTGTTTAAAAAAGCGAAATGGATGAAAGGAAGCAGGCAAGGTTGCTATTGGCATTAAGATGTAAGGAGAGGAAAATGAAGCCTTCGTCGTAAAGATTTATTTATTTATTAGGGTCTCTTCATCAACATACAAGCTCTCTGTTTTGAGCCTTGAAGGAAAGATACATGTGTGTCGATACCCTTGTTTGATCTAGGATGGTTGCTAGAACTACCTCAAACACATACTTCCGTCCTATTTACTTTTAATGACTTCGCCTTAATCAAAGAAGAACGATTAATTTATTAATTTATTTAACATTGAAGAAATTTTCATTACCCACATTAAATTCTGTCTTATCCCTCCTCATACCGCTCAACATTAAGTTATAAGCTGCATTACACGTAATAATTAGGTTAAGGTTAAAAGAACACTACAAATTTTTACCAAAAATGTGTACAACATAGCATGTTTTTTGGAGGTGCAAGAATACTATGGATACTCAAAATGGATGCAACAATGTCAAAATCATTAAATATAAACTTAATATGTTACTTTTGTGTTGTGACATATGCTCATTTTGCATATACATATTTAATTGTGTTAAATTACGATTATGACATTTTTTTTCATATTTTAAATATTCACACGTATCTTTACACTTCTTAAAAGTATACCGTGCTAGAGACAATTTAGGTAAAAACTTATAGATGTTTTTGCACTTTAACCCTGATAATAAAATAGCACTGCAGGAGTTGATACATATAATAATTATATATAACTTACGTTATTAACGAAGAAGTTTTTTCTTAAAAGAGACCATATAAGACATGGAAGAATATGTTTGATAGATGGATTCTGAAGTCACCATAGATTTTGCTTTTTATATTATATAAATACATTCATATAAGTTAAAATTAAAATTTTTTTAAAGCCCGTAAACAGTAGTAACAAAGGTTTATACTATACTATACATCTCAATGTCATGGGTCCCACACATCATTGGTGTTTGTTTAGCAACACTTAACTTATGTCAAAAAGTACATTCAACAGTATTTTTTCACAAAACGAGATAATTTCCTTCATATATTTACCTTGACTTGTGTAAAAGTACTTCTCTGCCGTGTTGCCAAACGAGCTCATAGTTATAAGAATGATCATCGCGAAGCATATGCTGCCGACCACGAAATCCAACATTTCTCCTAAATTTGATTCTGACTGAATGATAGACTCGTGCTCTCAAGAGTTCTGGATATGTTGCAAAGGAAATGGAATATTAACATCCAATATGTTTCAGATATCTTAATCAAGTTGTTGACACCTTAACTAAAGAAGGCATTAATGACTCTTCTCTTTTTAGCATGGTTTCCACCTTCTTAAAGGACATTGTTCAGAAAGAGTACTTAGAATCTCAATCCCTTTATTTTAATATTTTCTTGGTGTTCTATGACCTAGCCCTTCCTCCGTAACCAAAAAAAAAAAAGAATGATCATCGTGAAGCATATGCTGCCGACCACGAAATCCAACATTTTTCCTAAATTCGATTCTGACTGAAATTCGGACAAAAGTAATTTTTTCAAAAAGGAAATTGATCACGAATGTCACCGTCCTTCTCCCCAGCATCAGTGAATATAAAATCCACCACACTGCATGAACGGTAGATTCCTTTTTAATAATCGATACACGTTGGCCTTGCGTGGAATCAAAATCCACAACAAAATGACTGGACAGCGACACATAGCAACGTGGCCACTCACTGCCCTCCACGTGGAGCTCCTTCTCAACTGATTCATGGTTTCCCCTACTTGAAGGCAAGGTCGTGGCTTGCCCCCTTCCTCTTTCCTCAGAATCCAGGTCCCCGGTTTCGAACTTTTCCCCTTCATTGCGTTGAAGCATATTTGAATTTTCGCTTCTCTTGCGACGACGCGAATTTGGGAATCTATAATTTTCTTTTCCGGTGATTTCGTTTAACTATTCGATATTCGATTTCTGTTTCGTCGTCGGGTGATTTGATTGGAATTCGGGACAACCTGAGATTTTGTAGCGCATGATGCAACGGTTGGTTGACACCGTCCTCGCTGTCACTAAAGAGTAAGGCCATGTTTTGATTAATATGGTTTTGTAATTAATGTTATGACACTTGATGTACGTCGCTTAATTGACTGTCACTAAAGAGGAAGGTCGTGTTACTTTTTTAGCAATGTGGTTGCGAATATAAATCATGATACTTGATTATATTTACCTTAATTGAAAGGGTGTTCTTGCTTTCCTGTTTATGCTTTATAGTTAAGCAATCGGCGTTGTGGCGAAAATGGAGTCGATCCCTAGAATGAATTTTTTTCGAGTGTCTGTATAACTTGTTACTTCCTGTATCTTCTTGTTGGGATTCTGGGCAGCTTCTGAAGCCATTGATCCTATTTATTCATGGATATTCTGAAGCCATCTATTTATACTTTCGAGTTAATTTGAAGTTTCGCCATCTATTTATTCATGGATGTTCTGAAGCCATGGATCCTATTCATGGTTTTTGTTACGAACAAATTCAATTCAAAGGCCTATGAATAATTTTTTTACCATAGCTGTTAACATGCTCTCTCACATGAAAATCTGTTAGGCTTGAAGTAATAATAAAGTACAAGCTTACCATATTTTGTGCTTAAACTTTAATTAAGGGTAATCAAATAAATTTGAACGTGGTTAGAGATTCCAATATCATGTCAAGGACCTACTCAACTCAAAAGCTTTAAGTTTTAAAACCCATAATAGTTTTTATTATCTACTTTAACAGCCTTCAATCAAGTGGCTGGAGGATGAGCGTTTACATTTGGTTTTTAGTTCAGGTCAGTGAAGACATTTACTTACGAGTCTTTGAACAATATTGTGAGGCTGATCAATGGAATCTCGGCACTCTTGTTGACATTTCTACCTGGGAAAGCAACTATACTTGAAGGTATTCATGGTTGGGAGCTCAGGCCAGCTTTCCGTGGACCACGTTTTCCACGTTGGATGGAAAAGTAAGTTTTGCATATTGACATTATTGATTTCTATCATAGTTTTATTTTTAAATATAAAAAACTTGTGTGGACTAGTGATAACCCCTAGACGATTCACATGATTGATTTTCCTGTCCGTTTTTGTTCCGTTGGAGGAGTAATAGGACATAATCGAGGAATACCATTGTTTAAAAGTTAGTGGTTTAGTTATGAGAAGCTTTCTCAATCACAGTTCGAGTACTGTGTTTGTTTTTATGATTCCTGTTCTCAATGCCTCATACTTCTTACAAGTTGTGTATTAAGGTCTTAATTCGATTTGATTCATGTCTTGTTGCACCAAGGATTCATCCATGATTTTTCTGATGAGTTGTCTTTAAAGATTCATAGCCTTTACCTTCTCATTGTGCCTTTTGGCTTTGGTCAGGGCACTGTCCATGATGCTGGTTATTTTATAAGAGGAAACGCAGAACTGAATTTGGCAAATTTTGAAAGGAATCAAAATCAAAATTAACAAAAAGAAAGAATTAAATAACAGTTAATTATGATTTAGGATCAAAATTAAATGACAAATAATTAAAAGAAAGAATTTGGAGAGGCAGGTGAGATAAAGAATAATGAAGTCTACAGAGTGAAGTTAGATTGAACTGGAAAAAGTCCACGGATCAATGATTTAGGAAATGAATTGCTTTGCCTTAAGCTTTGTATTAGATTTGTTCCTGTTTTATACAAGAGCATACGGCTTGCATCTATTTATTATTATAGTCTAGACTCTTTACAATTTTGTATCATTTATGTTTGTATTATTTTTCTCCTTTATGACATTGAAAATTGCAGTTCAGAATATGCATTTACGTTGTTCTTACACATGCCTATCATTCATTATATCTTAATGATGCGGCACCTTGAATTCTGATTTCTTGAATGCTTCTTTTGACATGTTTTTTCTTGCTTTTTTTCTTCCTAGTGGTGTGTCCTCTTTCAACCAGTTCATTCACGAACTTTCTGTGGATTCTGATACTGATGCTTCAAGTCTGGACGTCTTATCTGGAGAAGATGATAGTTCTGGATATGAATCTGCTGGATCTCCTGTATCACCAAGTCCTAGGGCCTCTAGATCTAATCACTCCAAGCACAGTTGGCATCAGATGAATTGGATCCAGTATATCATGATGTGGGTTTTGTTACCCTTCAAGCTTTTTCTGGGAATTCCGGTTCATCTTTTTCAGTTAGCTTATTCTGGGTTCTCAAGAACCCCATCTATCCCTGGAAGCCCACGTCCTTCATGTTTGTATTCATCAAGTAGAGTGCGAAGCTTCAAGGACCATGTTATTCACCGTGCAACTGATCGGAGACGTGGAGTCATTGAGGTTGTGCAATAATTGCAATCTAGTGTGTTTTGTGTTCTGTTGATAATTATTCAATATTTCTAGATAGGTTTACATGCTTGTTATTTATGTGTTGCTCATTAAACTCCTTTGCGTTCTTCTGATAATTATTTAATATTTTTAGATAGATTTACATGCTTGTTATTCATGTGTTTCTCATTAAATTCTTTCGCCAATCAATCAGGATCTTCATCTATTCACCGAGATATGTATAGAAGCTATATTTGCTGCTGTTCACAAGGCCGCACACCTTCTTCTCTCTCCATCACAAGCCTTTGGGACATTAAAACAGTTGTTTTCATATCATGACAGTGGCTTTAAGGAAGATCATGATGTTGCCGATGTTTCTAATTCAACAGCTGTACTGGGGAAGAATGACCCAAATCCTTCGGAGAGGAATAGGAGCTTTAACCAATCTATGAATACAGATGCCCGGACATGTCAGGATGTCATAACGGAGCTTGGGTAAAGGCTATTTCATATCTGCCTTTATTCAATACTTCTATTTTTGAAATTTTATTTTGTCTGTTTCATAATTTCTACTCCTGCCTGTGACAGGTATCCATATGAAGCTATTCATGTGATCACTGCAGATGGATATATTCTTCTTTTGGAAAGAATACCTAGGTAGGTGGACTCTAGAAGGAAATTTAGCCCTCTTTGATAATTGAACTTACTTTGACCTTCCAAAGTTAAGTTCAAATGCATGCTATCTGGGAATCTACTTTGAATCATGACAAATATTGAGAGTGGAGACAAAATGCATGGTATAATTGGCAAAGTTATTTTCTCGGCTCTGTTATTGGGGTTGATTATGAATTATGTCTGAAACAGCAAATGGAGCAATTGGGAATAAGACTTTTTTCTGTCAAGCAGACATCTTTCTGAACTGAAATGATTCATTCTTAATAGAAATAGTAACAATAGATTGGAACTTTAAAAATCATGTGTAGAAGCAGAAAGCAGTGTGGAGGCTGGAAGAAATATTGTTGTTTGAATATAGTGAATTGGTGGGGTGCATCATTATAATTCAAATAATGGATGCTGTGTGTGCTGTAACTTGGACATGGTGTGTAATATCTAATACTTCGAAGCTGGTTTTGCAGGCGAGACGCACAAAAAGTGGTTTATCTTCAACATGGAGTTTTAGATTCATCCATGGGGTGAGTGATACTGTTATCTCTTTCTAGCCTAGATCCAGTGGCGGAGCCAAGACCATGTAGCAATGGGGGCAATTTTTTTATTTTCAAGTAAAGGACAATAGACTTACTAGTATAAATAATTTGAGTGAGTTCAAATCTTAAAAATTAGTGGATGCATAATGAAAATCTAATAGCTATTTACATGCATATAAAAAAGTTGAGTAGGGGCATTTGCCACCCTCAACCATGAGTGGCTCCACCACTGCCTAGATCTCCTTGATTCCATGATTATTTTTGCTTATATGAGAAGTTTATAAAGTCAGATGGTTTGCCTTTGTTTGAAGAACTCCCATTATTGTAAAAGTAAAGGCATTTTTTTTCTGGAGAAGTTATTACTTCTGAACAATGAGGATGGTCATAGAAATTGTAATACCCGTTCAATACCTGTATAACTGTTCATATAGTTGCAGATGCATCCATGAATGCCCACACATAGTCTGTTATTGTAAAATGCTCACTTTAGGTAACTTGGTGATAGTAATTATAACATGTGGATTCAGTACTATTTAAATTCGAGCATCTGGCATAACTTTCCTAGCATCTTATTAAACATTTGAATCCTGGCTCTGCTCAATTTGAACAAATTTCTGTTGATTCATTTTAGAGGATGTGGAGGATTAAGGAATTTGGACATGTTTGTTATACTACATGTGCTGTTATTTAAGTCATTTGGTTGCATCCCAAAGTTGTGTTTCAATAGAGAATGTCTTACCTTTATTGTGGTGGAAAAGTCGTTTATTTGTTTTTCTTTTGGTCCTTGGTTTTATTGAAGGGTTTTCTTCATTAAACATGCTTATGGAGTGGTGTATATTATTTTGTTCTGGAGGGAAGGACTAATTCTTGCTACTTTATTTAGTGTTGGTTTCCATTTGTTTGCTGAGGTGGATATTTATCCTGTGTCACTTTACTTTTCGTTGTTCCTTCAGTAATAAAAACCACTTTGTTGTAAACATAACAAAGAAAAATGGATGGAATTGTCAATTATGTTCGTTCCTAGTTGCCTGGAAGTTTCATTGTGGCCATGATACCCAGAAGTCAGAGCTCACTTTTAAATTCTTTTTTGAGGCTGATAAAGCATATAGATTATACATTATTCTAAAAAGTTAAAATATTTTTGTTCCAGTTGGGTATCCAATGGGGTTGTTGGCTCTCCAGCTTTTGCAGCCTATGATCAAGGTTTGTTATATTTTTCAGGATACATACTTCCACTGATTAGAACATGTATCTGTTTTCAGAATAAATTACATGTAGAATTTTGTTCTTTACAGGGTATGATGTATTTCTGGGGAATCTTCGTGGTTTGGTCTCAAAGGAACATGTCAATGAGAACATCTCATCACGACAGTAAGTTAACAAAGCAAAAACCATCTTCTCTCATTTGCGTTTTCATGTCTGTATTATCTCGATTTTCATCTCATCATTTTTATGCACTATTGGGCTGTGATATAAATGATGATAATTTTACCTTTATTGTCTTTATATGCAGATACTGGCAATACTCCATCAATGAGCATGGGATGGAGGATATTCCTGCTATGATAGAAAAGATCCATGAAGTAAAAACTGCAGAATTAAAGCTTAGTAAACCCTATTTGGAAGAAGAAACTAATGAAGATCAGCCTTACAAGCTTTGTGCAATTTGCCATAGTTTGGGAGGAGCTGGCTTGATTATTCATGTTATTATGCGCAGAATCGAAGGAAAACCTCACAGACTATCGAGATTGATTTGTTTATCACCCGCTGGTTTTCATTATGACTCAAACCTAGTTTTTTCTGTTGCGGAGCATGTGTTACTTCGTCTGGCTCCTATTTTATCTCCTATTTTGCCTGCTTTCTACATACCAACCAGATTTTTCCGAATGCTTGTCAACAAATTAGCCCGGGACCTGCATAACCTACCAGCAGTTGGAGGATTGGTTCAAACTTTAATGAGTTATGTTGTTGGTGGAGACAGTTCAAACTGGGTCGGTGTGTTAGGGTTACCCCACTACAACATGAATGACATGCCAGGAGTATCTTTCCGAGTCGCTCTCCATCTTGCACAGATTAAGCGAGCCAGAAAATTTAGACTGTTCGATTATGGAAGTGCATCTGCTAATATAGAGGCATATGGTTCACCTGAGCCTCTGGACTTGGGTGAATACTACGGGCTCATTGACATTCCCGTCGACTTGGTTGCGGGGCAAAAGGACAGGGTGATCAGACCTTCCATGGTTAGAAAGCACTATAAGCTGATGAAGGATGCTGGCGTGGATGTATCCTATAGTGAATTTGAATATGCTCATTTGGACTTCACCTTCTCCCACCACGAGGAACTCTTATCCTATGTTATGTCACGCTTGCTTCTTGTGGACCCTAATTCAAAGCCTCCAGCCAATCAGAGGTCCCTGAAGCCAAGGAAGAAAGGACAAGTTAGCAAATAGTGGATAAAATATATGTCCAATTTCAGTGTCTTACTGCTAGTATTTTCTATGGCAGAGTTTGCAATTTTCAGCAGAGAATCGATGTTTATGATTTGATAGTGTTACGTATATATAGATATATAGATATATATGGCGCGCACACGCATACCTGTTGAGGATTATACAAACCTGTTCAATCACAGAGGTGATCTGTGTATGCGGTCTTCTCTCCTTCAAATCTTTTATTTTTCCCCTTTGGTTTGGAGGAAAAGTGGGCCGTGAAAAATATGTATTTGTTTCGGTTCCTTTGTAAAATATTGTAACTCGTATGCGAAACGACATGAGAATAATGAAGTTATATATTGATGTCGTTTAGTGTTTTCAATCGTTTCCTATGGAAGGGCTGGATGGATCACTTCGATTTTCGATATATTTATTACCTTTGCTTTATTTACTCTCAGATCCCTGATGTGTTCATTAGATTTATTTCTGTTTATAATGTATAAAGCGTAGTTATTTATTGCTTTTTCCTTCATTTTACGGGGCTTTTTGTTACGTGTAACGTGACGATGAGTGGAATATTTGTTGCTGACCAAATATTTTAAGAAATTAACTGCAAAAGCCTTCGAGGAAGATTTCCTTCATAATTCACCATCCTCCTATAACAAGATGAGTGATAATAAAAAGGTACATAGAAGATCATTTCTACTCTAATAAGCAAGTTTTGCCGAAGTATATCCATCTATCCACTCCTTTTACAGAATCTCAATACATAAAACTAAAAGTAAGAACTTGGTATGTATCTGCCCAACCCCAATTTATCAGGATTGGCAGAAACTTCAAGTTTGGGCTTTTTCTATAAGCTATTCCTCTTCCCTGCTCATTTCACTTCGGGACACTTGCTCATCTTCACTGGGAACCCTGCCAAAACCAAAAGCAAAGTCAACAACCCAAGGCTCCACATATTTTTTGATATAGCTAGCTCACACACGCGCAAGCACGCGCACACAATATTATTGAATTGGATTCAACTACTGCCATATCTAATTGAGGGTAACCAAAAGCTTTCATAAATACGTTTTCTAGATTCGCACAGACTCTTGAACTTGAAACATTTGTTTAAATAGGTATAACTCTTTTCACTAGGTGGCCTAGTCCATGAATTTATTTTCCTTTCCATCTCCTACTCCTCACCAAATATTCCCTACAACAACATTCCCTTTTCATTAATATATATATATATATATAGTGTCATACTCATACCCTGTGTAAAAGTGTTCCAGCAAAGCGGGATGGTTCAGAGGTAGTAGTTAAGATCAACGTCTGCGAAGGCAGTTCGATTTTTGCACACTGAAATCAAACAGATGAATGTATAAGTAAATTTGAATAGAAGTTTAATATATGAACAATTGCTTTTTATGTAACATCCATCCTACTATTCTTATTCTTTTGTGTACAGACACATGACTTACGAGATTTCTTGTGCTTAGAAATTTATATAAGTGATCCTTATTCGTCTTCAACATTTCGATATCCACTTCATCTATCCGGTTTTGAGATGACCTGCATTCAGCTCTGATGTAGTTCATAATTAATTGATTAATACCCAAACAGACATTTATATAAATATAGAAACAAAGTCTTTAATTAATTTCGGCATTTTTAAAATCACCTCATGGCGCTTGCAACATTGTGTGTTATGAAATCTCTAATATGTAGCCATATAGGCCACCCCTCACCTATGCTGCAAATCAAACCAACAGCCTTCAACTCAGAAATTAGTTTGAGTGTGTGTGTGTGTGTGAAGCGATGTGAAATCAAATGAATAGATAAGGAAACACGCAATGATTAGAACTGATATAATTATTGATCACTTACGTCGCACATGCTTTTCTCTTCCTGTAATAAGCCTGTTTCATCAAGTGGAAAATTGCCATTATTGATTGTCAGCTAATTGTTTATTACTTAATTAAATACTTAAATTAATGCTAATTACTTTTTATCTTAATATGTAGCACTTTCTATGCCAAAAATGAAACAAACACACAGACCTTTGCATTGGCAATCACTTTAAAATTCTCTCGATTCCCCATAGCTATACCTCCCTGCATGCATGGATAGCAACAGATCTATTAAATGGAAAATAAAAGTCTCTAAAACCATTAAATACTCCCACGTCTTGAATATAAAACCCATTTGTTACGAGATCTTATATTTAGGATAGTAGCGACTTGCTTTAATTGATGGTTGAAAAGTAGATATATTTGATCTACCTCCCAACAAGCGACATGGAATGGATTGTGCTGTAGAGGAAATGAGCGAATCTGAGCCTTTAAGAAGGGATCATTATCTATGATACTATCTATGCCGTCATTGGTTGCCGTCGTCTTCATTTTACGTTGTTTTCTTTTTCCTCTTCCACCTTCTGGCCCTCCTCCATCACTAACCACCGCACGCTTTCGACTTCGAGATGACAACAAAGACGG
>JANTPZ010091510.1:0-24390 GCA_025593235.1 Vachellia pachyceras
ACGAGTATAAATTCAACATGACAAAATTGAAATTTCAATGCCATTAGTAACCCACATTGTTTGAGCAAGGAATTGTAGAGGAGAGTGAGACTCCTCCACCTAGATACAGGACGGTACAATACAAGAGACTTGTGAGGAAGTTAATCTAACTAGACTAAATATCTATTTTCCTATGAGCTACGTACACAACAACAACAAGAAAATAACCATTTTGCATCAGCTTATTCTGCCTCCCGAAACGGTGAAACATTCAGCAAAATGATGAGTCATATTTCAGACTCACATTCAGTAAAACATTCAACAAATTAGGCGACATTCTTCAATGGTACACAGGTGATCATAGATAAAAACACTAAAAAAGAGTGACATTTCAGCAAAACGATTTTCAACCATCACAGACGAAAACGAGGGTTTTGGATACGGCAGAAACTGAAAAAATCGCAAGGGGAATGAAGGCATACCAGAGTTGAACCAACAATGAGGTAGAGGCAACGGAACAGGACAGGACAGAACAGAGGTCGGATGGAATCTCGACGGAACTGGGCGAACAAACCGAAGACGGACAAGCGAAACTCGGCGAACAAGACAAAGACATACAAGTGCAGCGATCAACAGAGATGAAAAAGGAAGAGGTCGTCGACAAGAGGAGAAGCCTTCGGAATGTTGTCGCCGGCGAGAGTAATGATCAACGGAGACAGACGAGCTTTGGGTGCGAAAATGGAAAAAGGTCAGGTGTGGGGAACCGGAATCCGAGTCTGTCAAATACTCAAATGGACAAATGGTGGGGACGGGGTTTGGGTTTTTTAACTATATTTTTTAAGGGACGAAACGGCGTCGTTTCGTCCCTTAGTAATGAAAAAAAATTTAACCCGGCTGAACTGCCCAACTCGGCAGTTCAGCCGGGTTGATACCAGGTCAATCCGGGTTGACCCGGTTCAATTCAAACCGAGGTTAGTGATCAGACCGGACCGATTTTTCGGTCGGTTCACCGGTTTCCGATTTGAATCGGCCGGTCCGGTCCGGTTTCACACACCATGTTGGAATCATATACCCTGCTTTGGCTTTGGTAGCGGTTTGTTGAGCCACTGTTAATGTTGTGATGGGTTTGATTAACTAATGTGGTCGGTGGTTTTGACTCATTTGATTGTCACAACTGAGATTTAATGTGTTGGGCAATAACTTTTTTGGGTTCAAGATGTATTTTGGACCCAAAAGTTTATTAGCTTGCAGATTCTGATGTTTGGTAACTCATTATTTCAAAATACATTCTAAGCAAAAACTCATTCTTGGCAGAATAAATGTATTCTGAAACCAACGTTTATCCAAATATAAATGCATTCTACCAAAATATATTTTGAACAAAATACATTCTTAAAACGGTTTTCCAAACGGGTATTAGGTATTGGTTTGCCCAAAATTGTTACCCATGCCGTTTTTAGTCGTGAAAACAATTAGAAACACGCAACCAAATAACTGTTTGGTTGTGTTTATTGATACTCTCTCCTACGACACATGAGTGCTTTCACAGAGCTACCTATCGCTTTGTGGTTTGTCTGTATAAAGGCTTCTTTGTACTTTCATTCATAGCCTTCAATTTCTTACAATGTATCTATCCATAGATAATTTTTTTTATATATATAAATTTTAGGAAAGGGGTTGGGCTCACCCACGATCCAAAGGTAGGACACCTAACTCATGATCCACTGGAGCCTGTCCCTATGGGCACTGGAGCATGTCAAGCAAGTCCATTTAGTTCTAATCACATAGGTAGGTCAATCCAGTTTCACTAAACTGTGGTGATGCCTCTCCAAACGTCGTGACTGGAGCCACAATAAAGTGGTAATCCCCATGATCTAACATTCTCCTTTTATATGAGAGTACTAGTCCAATCCCTTCGTCAATTGAAGTCACGATGGGTAGAATTGAACTCATACGATGGATGTTTAGTGTTATTGGGCTACAGCACAGCACAGTAAATTAAAGCAGGAAAAATCTGACGGAGTGTCCATATACGTAGTGATCTCCTTTGGTCCCAACAGAGAGATCCGTTCGTCTCCTTAGGCCTTTCTTCATTAGAACATTTGGAGTGCGCAAGCATATGGACTATTTCCATATAATAAAATCACTGTTTGTTTCCTATCTATTACAAGATTTTACCATTTATTCTGTGTATAGCTGTTATTATGTTGATATAAAATTAAAAAACAGTATAGTTTGTTTGGACAAAAATTTATAGTCAACAATACAATTGAATTATAAACTAAAGTCCATAATATTTTATAAACTTTATGTTAAATAATGTTAAAATTTTAAATTCTTGCTGAGATCAAAATTCATCACCAGACCTTAAAAAATGAATATAAAATTTTTGAAAAATTATTATTGAGTTTTCAGAAAAATAATTATTATTCTTTAATCTAGACAATTAAAATACGAGTTCTTAAATATAATTTCCGTTCTAAATATTGCAGAACTTATGTCTTCCATGTTCGCACGTATAACTTTCACCGCACTTCATGTACAATGAACAGCAGTACGTGATTTATATTTGTATCAGTGACCGAAGTTGCTTTTCCAACACGATTTACGTTCTACAAGATAAATATATGAGAGAATTTTTATCTCAGCTTACTTGAACATACTTTTATAACACTACAACAAATAAGATCAAAAGTTGTTCAGTGATGGATTGAACCGGCAAATCTAACTCGCCAACTAGTTAAAAGTGGTAGATTGGATTAGAAAATTTGGGGACCTCTTTTACCTGCATGTGCATAACGGCAACCATGGTGGGCAAGCCCACATTTTTTTTAATTTTTTTTAAAAATTTGTTGATTAATAAAAAATATGTTGACGGCTTTATATCATATGTTTGAATTCAACCTCGTGATCTGTATTATACATGCTAAAGTTGTGTGTTTGTTTATATTAGCAGTGGAAATTACTTTTTCAATATAATGTATAGTTTACGAGGTAGGTATATGGGGGAAGAGTTTTGTTACGACTTGTATTCTTTAAAATTTGAATTAGATGTTTTATGTTTAAATTGCAGTGTATTATTATATTTTAGATTTGAAAAAAAATATATATTTCGTTTTATATATTCAAACATATTATGTCAATAAAAATATAAAAAATAAGGAATCTAATATATTGGGCTGGTTGAAAAATAACACATGAAAAGTCATATTTTTTTTTGGTCTGGCCAGCCATAATTAGCACGCGACGTGACTGGTCAGCCTATAGCGGGTGACTGGCCCGCGTTTAGCTGTGGCTTTGTACCACACACAATATATTATCATAGATTCATAATGGAAGACTTTGGAAATATTTTTTCCCAAAGTTGGGGACACAACCGATAAATATTATCAAGTGGGACACAAAGCGAGTGGATATAAATATTTTTCAACAAAGAATATTCCATAATGTCATAATGTGAACTCTTCCAACGAAATTTCGTCAAAAATACGAAAAAGAGAGAAAAAAATTCCTCCATTAAATCAATCAAATTTCTATTTGAAAGATGACGCTGGTATGAGCTAAATTACACGTATATCGCCATCAAATTCAGTGTATAAAAGCAGAAAGAAAATGCATTTCTCTGCAAAGAAGAAAGCCACTGTGAAATCCTAAAACTATGGGGTCTTCAAGTTCGCTATTCTTTGTGATTCTTGTGTTTTCCTTCGCTCTAGTTTCTTCAACTGCTTCATTTCCAATTCAAAAAAGATTCACTCGTTGTCTTCAAGCAAAATCTCATAATGTAATCCCATTTGAAATGTCATTCTACACTCCAAACAATGGTTCGTACACTTCAATCCTTGAATCCACAGCTCAAAATCTAAGGTATTTGCTGCCTTCACTGCCCAAACCCGAATTCATTTTCACTCCCTTAGATGATTCTCATGTTCAAGCCGCTGTTGTTTGTGCAAAAAAGCTCAAGATCCACATGAGAGTACGTAGTGGAGGTCATGATTATGAAGGCCTTTCCTATGTTTCTCTAATTGAGAATCCATTCATGATCTTAGATCTTGCCAAGCTCCGTGGCATCCATGTCGATATAGCACAAAACACAGCTTGGATTCAAGCTGGTGCTACCATTGGAGAAGTTTACTATAGAATCTCAGAGAAAAGTCAAGTCCATGGCTTCCCTGCTGGCCTTTGCACAAGCTTAGGCATTGGTGGTCACATTACAGGAGGTGCGTATGGCTCTATGATGAGGAAGTATGGCCTTGGAGTAGACAACGTCATTGATGCACGAATTGTGGATGCTCATGGCAAGATTCTTGATAGATCAGCCATGGGAGAGGACTTATTTTGGGCTATTAGAGGTGGAGGGGGTGGAAGCTTTGGGATAATTCTATGGTGGCAGATCAAGCTTGTTCAAGTTCCACCAACAGTGACAGTTTTTACTGTTACTAAAACTTTAGAACAAAATGCAAACAAGATTCTCTATAAATGGCAGCAAGTTGCACCAAACATTGATGAGAATCTATTCATGAGGGTCCTGATTCAGGTAACCAATTCCAGTGTTGTAGGTAAAAAAACTGTTTCAACTTCTTATAATGCTCTCTATCTTGGTGGGGCCAATAAGCTTCTGCAAGTGATGAAGAAAAGTTTTCCAGAATTAGGTCTAACTAAAAAGGACTGTTTGGAAACAAGTTGGATCAAATCAGTGCTTTATATTGCCGGATATCCAAACAACACACCCCCACAAATTCTTCTCCAAGGGAAATCCAGTTCCAAGGCATACTTCAAGGCTAAGTCAGATTTTGTGAGGCAAGTGATTCCTGAAACTGCATTGAATTCTCTATGGAAAGTTTTTATGCAGGAAGATGGGCCTTTGATGATTTGGAATCCATATGGTGGAATGATGAACAAAATCCCAGAATCTGCAACTCCATTTCCTCACAGAAATGGTACACTCTACAAGATACAATATGTAACAGGCTGGCTAGATGGAGAGAAGAGCATGGAAAAGCATATGAATTGGATTAGAACATTTTATTTCTCTATGAAGCCTTACGTTTCAAGCTTTCCAAGAGAAACATATGTGAATTACAGAGACCTTGATTTGGGGATGAACCGGTTTAATGAAACAAGTTTCTTAAGGTCAAGCATTTGGGGATACAAGTATTTCAAGGATAATTTTATAAGGTTGGTGAATGTGAAGTCTAAGGTTGATCCAAGTAATTTTTTTAGGCATGAGCAGAGCATCCTTCCATTTCCAATTAGAAAGAAGAAAGAGTACTAAAAATTTTCGTGGTAATAACTTAATCATATGGTTGTGCTTTTGTATCATAATTGCATTAGTATGTGTGTGATTCACATGATTTATGCAATAATTTCTTTTGGAGTTCAAAATTATTATAGAATTTTGTCTCAATGTGGCAACAATTAATGGGTTGGCCTTGTTTACTTGATTCCCCTTGGTGATTAAAGTATAAACGGATCTTTATATATTGTACATAGTAACTAAATATATAGGTCAATAGATTAATTACTCAATATTTAAAAAATGTGAAAGACACTTTTAATTCACGGCTGCTTACTGTGCATATGATATTTTATACTATTTCCGTTCCTTAATATAAGGGTCATTTGACTTTTTTTTGGAAGATTAAGGAAGCTAATTAACTGATATATTTATTATGTTTCTTTGAAATAATTTTTATGACTTATAGATTAATATATAATCTAATGCTACACGTAAGTATTTCAAAATCAATTTTGTAATTACGTAATTTATTTAACTTTTTAATCTCCATAAATGGTCAACTGACTCTTATATTAATGACGTAGTAATGTTTATTAAAATTTTTTATTGTTTTCCATTGACAATTCTATAAAGCTGAGTTTATCTCAATAATTGGAATATTATATGCTCAAGTCAAGTCCTCCCAACATGTGTTGCCTCCCAATAATGGAGTGGGCAGATGGCCAGTGGTGTCCACATTGGAAGTTCTGTAACTAAAATGATAAAATATCCATACTTATATGCTTTGATTAATTGAAATAATAAGAAATTAAATATGCGAATATTTTTCTGATGATACTGACAAGAACTTTGCCTAATATCCATTGAATCATATATTTAGGTACAATCCATTACAAGCTTCTGTTGATTTGGGTTGGCACTTGTCACTTTTTTTTTCATGCATCTTCCACTATTATATTATTGTAAATTTTCAAAATATTCCAATATTAGAAATTTTTTTAATTATTATTAGTAAGACTTAGCACGATACATCTTATCTTGAACGACAGCAATCCCAAGTTTATATGCATTGACTTATTAAAATTTTCGTTTTGCGTATAAATATAAATAATTTTATTTTAATCTTACTTTTTATATATCAAATCTATGTTCACAAAATAGAATTAAAACTTTTTACCTTCCAAAACAATTCCTTCGGCTACTATATATATATTTGACATGATAATATGGATATGGATATCCGAAGGTATTTCAATTCACCAGAAGTGTACATATATACATTAATGAATGAATGGTATGGACGTATGGTTTATTTAATATCTTTTTTTGCCAACTATTTAGTACCTTATATTTTACAGACACACACACACACATATAATATGGTTTTATAAATTAATTATTCAAAGGTTCCAAGCAAGGGAATGTGTTACAAAATGGTTCCAAGAAGTTGTTAATGGTAGATGCTTTACTTGTAAATGGTGCTTCTCGACTTACCATTAACAACTTTTTGGGACCATTTTGTAATACATTCTCTTACTTGGGACCTTTGAGTAATTTTCTCTAAATTTTATAAAACTATTGTTATAAAATTTTATCGATTAATTTTTTTTTCTATTTTTTTAGTACCGCAGCTATAAGTCAAATTTTAATAGTTTAAATTTATTTAATAGTCATGTTTATGATAATAATTTTATAAAATATCAAAATTTAAACCCATCCATTGTTTTGATCTAATGGTGGATATGAAATTGTGAAGGAAAAATGAGGAAGAGAACAAGGAGAGAGAACCTAGATCCCACAGAAACACACAATACATCTCCTTGTAGCCAATTGATTGAGTTTCAATTTGCCTTCAAAATTGATGTCTTTCATCTTCCAAGCACTAAAGCACTCTACTTTATAATTTTTTGGTCCAAATCTCTACTTTATACTTAAATTATAACTTTAAAAATCACAACTCACACCAGTGCGCCATCACTTATTAGACGACAAAAAGGAATAAGTTTTTTTTGGCCAAATAAAAGGAATAATTTTGGCTTTAATTGTTAACAATCAAATACTGCCTTTTCATGACCCTTTGCAAACTCATCACTGTGTTTGCTTGAACAATAACGACAAAATGTTTTTAAATTACTTAGTCTATTTTATTATATTTATCATAATAATTATAGTGATTAATATTTTTAATTTGAATATTTTGTATGTTCTCATTTTTGGATTATTTTTCTTCAGTTTAAAGAAAATAATGTATCCTTGGAGAATTCAAATTCCATCTTTAAAGGGCCAATAATTGGAATTTTATATGCTAAAGTCAAGTCTTATCATGCTTTATTATTAGACGATAAAAAGAAGAAAAAGGGGTTTTGCTTCAATAATGAGTAATGACACGCTAACTAAAAAATATAGAAAAGTATTTCTCATAATATATATATATATATATATATATATCAATTGTAGTTGTTAGTTACTACTTCATAGAAGGCTGGCCTTTTGAAATTATTTGTTATACTTTCATGTACATAGACCAAGCAAACTCCTAAGTAAAGCTAATGTTTAAATATTTTTCTCTCACTTTAGTAACATCTACTCATACATTAGCTAGATTTTTTTTGCCAACACATTAACTAGATTACCTCAAGATGTGCTGCGAATAATAAATATATATATATATATATATATTAAAATCATCAATAATTAAAAGAAGAAGAAAACTCATCAACCAGTGTGTAGGAATTCTCCTATCATTGTTCAGGAAGCCTGCCTTTTCTTTTTTTTGTAGAAAACTAGTTTACTTACTATAAACTTTACCTAATCCACGTTGAATAAAATATGTGAATAAAAAATCTATTAAACTTTCTCAGGACATAAATGACAAGTTGAGAAAAATAATTTCCATATGTTAAAAGTCAAATCTTATTGCCATATGGGCAGTGTGCAGGTGTCCATATAGCATTGTCCTGTGGGAAAGTATATTGGAATCTCTTCTTTTTTAGGAAAAAAATGTTATAGTTTATATAAGAATAAAAAAATATTTATTTTCGCACTTTTAACGAAGACATGACAAATAATTTTTTTTGTAAGTCAATATTTAATTGTATTTAATCTCTAAACATTATCTATCCAATAAGCATGCTTTTAGAAAAGTCTTTTTCGGCACAAAAGCCTTGGCCCTCATGGTTAATTATTGAAGAAAGAAACACATCTTGCTTTCTAATTAAATTTGGTTTAGGGAAGAGAAGTGTCAATAACTCTTCAAAACATTTTGATTTAGTGCAACCCAATCTTATTATTTTTATTTGGTTTTAATTCAATCCATAAACTTTAATTCAATGCAATTTAGTCCTTATACTTTCTATCATTTTATTTTTTAAAATATAAAGACTAAATTATAAAATGGTATAAATTATAAACACTGCCATGTAGTGAGTCAAAGCATAAGGATTGAGTTATAAATGAGTAAAATTATAGAGACTAAAAGATCACTTTTCCCTAAATTAATTACATAATGTAATTAATATGCAACTTCATTTGATGAAAGAGAAGTTGTATAAATAAGCAGTTGTAAGGGTTTCATAGATGAGTTGCCAAGGGTGTCCATAAGCCACTTTAGGCTTGAAACTATTCACTTTTGAGGTTTAGAGTGACAAACCATCAACTAGTTTATACAGCTACTTGATTGCTAAATACAAAAACCGTCAAAGAAATTATTAAAGGAGGTTAATTTTGGTTAACAATTTATCCAAAGTTTTAATTGTTGTTATGGCATAACAATGTTGTACAATCTATGTAGGTGATCTCACTAGGCCCAAAATGTAATTTTTCATACGACATATAATTGCACTAACTTATCTTTATTTTACCTTTTTTGCCCTGGTTCCATAAGCTTTCTACATTGCTTTACTTTATTGCACTTCATGTAATTAATCTCTTTATACCATACAAATTTTTCGGTCAGTAGCTTTATACATTACAATATTTTATTTTCATTTTCTTGGGCTAATCTTACGCTACCTTACAATATCATAAAGAAAGAATTTTTTTGGGGGGGGAATAAAAGGCGTCAAAGGCAATTTAATTTCTTACTTTGGCAACAAAAAAAAATTTCTTACAAGTGAAGATTATAAATACACAAAATCAGTGGTGGCAGTAAAATCATAGTTGTGGAATGGCATTACATATATAATGCTCCATAATGTCATAATCTCAACTCCTCCACTCAATACATTGATATCTTAAAGATGACACTTGTCTTAACTCTCAATTACTCGTATATGGCCACTAAAACAGATCTGGCACTAGAATTAGTGTATATAAGCACACACAAAATGCATTTTTCTGTACTGAAGAAGCAAGAGTGTGAAATCCCTAAACATGGGGTCTCCAAGGTTTCTGTTCTTCGTGATTTCTGTGATTGTGTTGCTTTCAGTTTCATCAACTTCTTTGTTTCCAATATAAGAAAGCTTCATTCGTTGTCATGGAGCACATTCTCAAACTCCGATCCCATTTTCATCTTTTAACACTCCTAAAAATGCTTCATTCATTTCAGTCCTTCAATCCACAGCTCAAAATCTAAGGTACTGATCTCTTGTGGTTCAAGGGTCAAATTAATACTCAAACTTATGTAAATAGTGGCACAACCTTAAGGTGATCTCTAAGGAGCTTAAGTATCTCTAGATATTTAATTAACAAATTAATTCACAAAATTAATATGAAATGGTTCAATCATCCTAATCTAAATTACTTCATTGTCTGAACTATTATTTATTTTGTTTTTCTTATAACTTAAATTGGAATACGGTAAGATAGAAATACGAGAGTAAATTAATATCTAAAATGCTTCCCAATGAGTTATAAATCTACCCTCGTTGCCTTCCACTAATATACGTTCATCCTAAACATCTCATATTGGAACAATTAGATCAATTATGAATGGATTTAAGAGAAATAGTAATCAGTCACTTCCCAAAGTAATATTGATCCATACTACTCAAAAATTGTTCACAGCAATCAAGTTCAACATATATCTAAAAGATGACGAGTCATACCTCAATCAAACGTATATCCTAACTATTCGATCTGGTTCAACATTTGCGTTTATAAGCGGACAATAAATTGTGTTTTAAGCTCAGAAAAAACACGTGTGAGATACTAAAATCATGGGGATTCTAAGTTGCTATTATTAATGATTTCTGTGTTTGTTACTTTCGTTTTCATCAACTTCCTTGACCCCCTCTTTCCAGAACTCGTCATTCAATGCCTTGAGGAAAATCTAGTCCCATTATTCATCACCTTGTTTTTCGCTCCTAACATTGTTTCTTTCACTTCAGTCTTTGGATCCACATCTCTAAATCTAAAGTAGTTTCTACCGTTACTTCTGAAACCAGAATTCATATTCACTCCGTTCAAGGAATCTCATGTTCAAGATTCTGTCATTTGTGCAAAAAAGCTCAAAATTCACATGAGGATCCGAAGTGGCGGTCATGAATATGATGGAATTTCTTTAGTTTCTCTCATTGAGATGCCATTCATGATCCTAGATCTTGCCAAACTTCGTTCCATCCAAATAGATGTAGCACAAAAGGTTGGGTTCAAGCTGTTTTTACTGCAGAATTTATGAGAAAAGTCTGGTCCATGACTTCCATGCAGACATTTGTCCAAGCTTAGTCATTGGTGGTCACATTATTGGGAGGTGCACATGGCTCTATGCACGGAAAATATGGGCTTGGTGCTGACAATGCCATTAATGCATGGATTGTGGATGCTAATGGTAATATTCTTAACAGAGCAGCCATCGGAAAGGACCTATTTTGGGAAATTAGAGGTTGAGGGGGTAGAAACTTTGGGATTATTTTGTGGTGGCAAATCAAGCTATTGTGGTTCCACCTACTGTGACATTTTTTTACCATTACTAAAACCTTAGAACAAAATGTAAACAAGATTCTCTATAAATAGCAGCAAGTAGCACCAAACATTGATGATAATCTGATCATTAATGTTCAAGCACGGATAGCAAATTCTAGTACTTAAGGAAAAATAACTGTATAACTTATTATCTTTCTCTTTTACTTGGTGACTGATAGGCTTCTTCAATTGATGGAGCAAAAGTTTCCACAGTTAGGTTTAGCCAAAATGATTGTTTAGAAACATGTTGGATCAAATATGTACCGGACACCTGCCATTCCCATGGGATACTTTAAGGCCAATGCAGATCTTACGAGGTAAGTGACTTCTGAAATTTCTTGGAATTCCTTACGGAAAAGTTGATGGAGGATGATGTGCCCCTACTGATTTGGGTTCCTTATGGAGGAATGATGAGTAGAATTTCCTCATAGAAATGGAAAACTCTTGTCCCAATTTGTAGTTAGGTGGTCTATTGGAGAAAAGAGCATGGAAAAACATATGAATTGAGTTAGGAGATTCTATGAATCCATGTTTGGGAATGAACTGTAATATCCAAGGAGAAAAAAGGACCAGATTGAAAAAGACAAAAAGAAAAGAAGAAAGAGAAGGACCAAAGTGCAAAGGGAAAAGTGTGGGGGGGGGGGGGAATTTGCCATTCCACCCTCTCCACCTTTTAATACCCCTCTGGACAGCTCCTTCTTCATTCTTCTTCGTCAGACCAGATTGCGGCGCGAGAGAGACAGAGAGTGCGCATCGTTGGTGCCATTTTCACATGAGAAAAAACGTGTTTCGCACGTACAAATAAGGATTCGTATTCAGATAAGCCTCTTGAACTTTACTCTACCTACATATTCTTCCATCTATATCATTTTGAGTTTCAAAAGTTGACTCAAGATTGAGAAAAAGTAAATTTTCACTGATTAAATAAAGCTATAAACAGGATTAGAGTTTTTTTAAACCATATAGAGTATTGCTTATGAAATTTTTTAAACCATATGATTCTTTGAGGTTCAGTTTGTGATCTCTAGCCAAAAGATGTGGGTTTTTGTGGTTTAAGATATAATAATGATGTTAGGAAGATATTGTTATTATGAATTAGGAGCATTTAATATGTAAGTTAATCTCCGGCTATATTTGGTTTGATGGAGGGGAAATGGAGGGGATGGATAGGAAGGAAGGGGAAGGGATGGAAGGATATAAGGTTTTGTTGTTTGGTTTAATTAAAGAGGAAGGAAGGGGAAAGACTTTTAATGATATTTTATTTGGTTCAGGAGGGGAAGGGAGAGAAATTAATAACCAATTTACCATTTTACCTTTGAATATTGATTTATATTTATTTGCTTGTACAATTTATTTAAATTAATTACCGATGAAAGACTGAAATCATGTATTTTATGAGATGAGTTACATTTCTTTATTGAAAAAGGTAATAGCACATTCCTTTTCTCTATTTTTTGTTTGTTTGAAGATACATAAAAGAATCATTCCCTTTCAGAAAGGTTCCAGTGAAAAGGGTTAAAAAATCATAACATTGTGGACTAATAATTCTTGTCATGAATGAAGAATTTTTCTCAAACAGCTTCCAGCTTCCTGTGTGCTTTTCTGGGTTTATATTTAGTTCGGCCTCACCTCACCTAAGTTTTAAGAACTCTGATGAACTAAATGCTTCATAATATACTCTTTTGGTCAAAAAAATTATTCATAATATACTCTTTTGCTTATCAGAACATTATCAGCACCCGAACTCAATGAAACTAAAAATAACCAAGGAATTATATTCTACAGAACACTCAGAAGGAAGCCATGGCCATGATGAAAAAAATTTAACAACAGAACCTCTTCTAGAGAGTACTTATCAAGACCCATCATGCTCCAAAACCAAAAGGTGGCTTAGGAAACCAGAAAATTTTACAGTTTAGAACAAGATTCATGGCCAAACTCTGATTGAGAGGAGTGGGAGAAGAGTAAGCAACGAAAAGCATACCATATTTGTTGACAATATGATAGATAAAGGAAGAAACATGAGGAGGAATATCATCGGAAAGATTCATGGGTTTAGATTTGGATTGCATATGCATGTTAAACATTTGAGTTGAATCCTCAGCAAGAAGCCGATACGAGTTTCCCTGAAGGCCTTGTTCTCTGAGTAGCTTCTCCAGCCTCAGCCACAACCAGTTCACCACCTTCTATGCCCATAACAGAAATAGAATCGCCAACAGAATGAAGATTCCAACCATGGCCTTCGATGAGAGGAGTGGGAGAATCGCCATCGTCATCATCGCAGGGACAGGATGAATGGAGGAGCAAAATCAGGGGGAAAGAGATGAAGGTACAGGCGTAATAACAAAAATATGGTAGGGGGTATTTTAGTCCAATATTTTTGTATCCCTCCAAAACCCCCCAAATTGGAGGGAACAAAAAGAGAGGGAGGGAAGGGGATAGAGAAGGTTATTTTTCATCCCCTCCCCTCAAAAAAATTCAAACCAAACAAGGGGAGGGTCTCATTAAACCTTTCCTTCCCCCCTTCCCCCCAACCAAACAGACCCTTAAGTGCTCATTAAATGTTTGATGAAATATGTAAAAGAGAGAATGACTCATTCAAATGTTGCTCATTAAATTTTGCTATGGGAGATTCCTTTAGATAATATTGTGGATTGAGTATGTTTATATGTTATTGTTAGGAGGGTAAGAAAAAGAAGAAAGGTTGGAAGTTGAAGGTTAGAGAATTGTTATTTGTTGAGAACATAGTAGATGAGTGAATAGCCTCACATTATAAATTTTATAAAATACATTTGGCTACCTTTCATATTTTTAATTTAATTGCCATATTTTTTAGCATGATCTCATTGATGAAAGTTTATCGAAATTATATAATCTTCTCATTGATATTGTAAAGAATAAGGTTTGAAGATTTTATTTAATGATATTTATTATTCTCCAATCTTGTTCATATTGAATATTTAATTGTGGAAATTAAAAGGAAAATTCCTAGAATATTTTCCATTGTATAATTTGAAGTATTTAATTGTTAAGGTGATTCAAGCATAGAGATGAGGATAAAGAAAAGATATTTAGATGATGTATACTCTATGCATGCTCGAAAATAGTTTTGAGATATTACTTGCAAACTTTTATGCCAAGATCTTTTGTTGTGAATTATTTCTTATGAGTTTTATTATCAAACATTCTTGTTATCTTTTAAATGATGAATTGATCCCACGAATGCTTGAGAACATTTTTTAGAGGACTAAATAAAGAATGTTGGTTACTAACAACAGTATTGTTAGTCCTTAGTGCACCAAGGTTAATCTTGAGCTCTCTTGGTATTTGTGGGCTTTGACTCACACTTGTTATTCATGGGTCTTATACCTACACTTGTTCATGACTTCGAGCAGTGCTTGGTGTAATATTCGCATTTCCATAACTTGAATCAAAGGCTCTCCGGTAAATTATGTGATGATCTAAGGCTCATAGATAAAGGAAAAATATAGAGGAAAATGCCTAGAAGAAGGAAAGATCATAATTGACTAAGTCCCTAGTCTTAAGGATTCTAAGTAAAAATGACTAATGGCAAAATGGTCATTTGGCCTATATAACAAGGGTAAAATGGTCATTTTAATTAAAAAGGCCTAGGGTACAAAATGCCATCAAATAGTAAGGACATTTTGGTAATTTGGTCAAAAGTCAACCAAAAAGTCAAAGTTGACAAAAAAGTCAAAGTTGGTAAAAAATGTCAAAAGTCAACCAAGGGTAAAGTTGGAATTAAGAAAAAGTGGAAAAAGTGATGGCATTTTGGTAATTAAGAAATAAGAAGGTAGTGGCATTTTCGTAAATAAGTGGAAGTTAGACAAGGCAATGGCATTTTCGTAATTTAAGGATTTCGGAGTTAAGGACGATTGAGAACTAATTATTTTAGGTAGCAGGAGTTCTCAAATGCTGGAGATCCAAACTGAGAAAAGTTTAGTTGGGTCATAAATTATTTAATAAAATTATTACCCAGTATCCAGTGCGGGCCGTTTCAAAGTACGGAGAACAACAGTGCCCGAAAGCCTCGAAAAAGTATTTTCTTAGAAAATTAATTACGGAAAATCTGGGAAGAATTTTGAGAAACGGAAAAGAGTTGGGGTATCAGGGAAAAATATAGAATTTTTCCATGTCCTTAAGTTAAATTGGCACCCGGGAGCCCGTTTTGCGGTGTTGCACGCAAATCGGTGTTGCACGCAAATGGAAAAACCTGGAGATGTTTTTGGTTATGACATGACGCCACCTAGGCAAGGAGGTCTAGGGAATGGCGCCACATGAGAGATAAAGCCTCCGGAAAAGTAAAAAGAAAGTTACCCGAGTAAAGGTTACTTTACGAAAATGCGTGTCACCGAATCAAATAACTAGCTGGGCAGAGGCCCAATCAGCCCAACCAGACCAGCAAGGGAAGTTTGAAAAGTCACTTTACAGCAAGCAATTAAATGAGGACAAGTGGCACTCTCTCCTCCAAGTATTATCCAACTTGGTCCCCAAGTTTCAATTAACACCACACAATATTTCAAGAGCATTCTAATTAAACTAAATTCTTCATTTCCTCTCTCCCAAAACCGTCCTCTCCCTCTCTCTCTTAGGTCTGAAATTCTCTCCCTTCTCTCTAGCCAAAAACACCATCTTCGAGCTTCCAAGGAGAAAAAGAGAGCTAGCACACACAAGGTAACCATTCAAGCTCTCAAATCTTCATCTTTTCTCAAGCTAGCAACCTTCTACTACCTTTCTCTTGAGTTGTTCCTTGAATGAGCCTCTCTTTTGGGAAGAGGATGGCTAGGATTTCAAAAGTTTAAAATGGAAAAGAGAAGGTTTTAAAGGTAGTAAATGGTTGCAAGTTGTTTCTTGAGTAGTAAAAGCTATGTTGTTGGTTGCTTGAGTTGTTGTAAAAATTATGGGAAGCTCCATTTTATGGGGAGGTGCTGCCCAAATTTCGTTTGGCTTAAGGGGAGGTGTATTTGAGTTGATCAATGTTAAGAAAAGGGGTTTGGGAAGCAAGAAAACACATAGTTACATGAACAAAGTTTGAGAAAACCCATTTCCCCCTTTTTCTTCTTCCTCTCAGCCAAGCAAGGAAAAAATAGAAGGAATGAGTTTTTGAGTGTTTTGATGGTTCCATTGGTTTTAAAATGATGTTTTGTGTAGGGTAAAGCTAAGAGATGGATTTAAGAAGCCTTAAGGGCCATAAAAACCACATCTTGAACTTGTAGGATTCTTAGAAAACCAAAAGGGGGTTTTGTGCGTTTTTGCAAGTTTTGTTACATCTTGATGATATCATGTTTATATGGATGTTATGCCATGATTTTTAGGGTTTTAAGATCTCCAAGAGCATCTTTGAAAAAGATCCAAGAACACTTTGGAATTGGGTAAAGGAAAGCAAAGTAAAGGTAGCAAGACTACTAATATCCTCTTATGTTTATGAAAATGAGTTGTGAATGTTACATGAACTTTTATGATGATTAAAGTGCATGGTTTGTGTATAAAATGTGACTTTTATGCTATGGTCATATGCTTGATAAAGTGTAGTTTGATGTGTCACATGTTTATATGATCATACACATGCATCAAAGTTATGTATGCACATTCACAATATTTTGATTATGTAGTTTTGCTATTGGGATTCCCAAATCTCATCCCCTAACCAACCATGTAGGTGCAAGCTCAAGCAAAGGTAAGGAAAAGATTATTGATGCATGAAGAAGTTGATATTGCTTGCTTGGTTTTGTGTAAATATTTGAGTTACTAACTCTCTTGAAGTTGTTGCTAAGATTGTAAACCTAAACCTCTACAAGAAGTACCAAGTGAATATGTGATGATGCATGCATGAGAATAGGCTAAAACCAATAAGGAATGGTAAGGGAATAATCATGCATGTTAGAGGAGGGTTAATGAACCTAAAAGAGATTTTGGTGAATTTTTAAGAAAATTGGTTTTCAAGGTTAAAGGGTTCCAAAGGCTCTGAAAAATGAGTCTGTTTCACGTGGGAATTAAAAATAGCAAACGAGCTCCAAATGAGCTGAAACTTTCCAGACAGAAACTACACATCCTAAGCTTTAAATTGATATAAAGTTTCGAAATTTGGATGTGTATTTTAAGAGAAAAACTGGATAAACTGGAAATGACCATTGGAACAGTAAACGGTTTCGGAATAAACTGATTCAAATGGGCAAGTTTTTTGGCAAATTAGTATTTTCCCTTATAGATCACTTAATAAGCTAAATTTATAAATTGAAACCACTCCATTTCGATTTTTCTAGAATTAATTATGATTTTTTAAATTTGGGCAAGAAATCTGGAAAAATGCCTTGTGAACAGTAACAACGTTTTTCTACATTTTTGAAAATCCTAGTTCATAATTTTGGACAATTTTTGATATCTAAGGCCCAAGAGTGGTTTAAAAGTGATCTAATACAAGTATATAAGGGTAAAATAGGAGGTGTTGCACTTGGCTACTTACCCTTGTGAACTGTGTGTTCATGTTTGTTCTTATGGCCTTGAGCTATGCTTGAATAGTTACCTTCATGGACCGTGTGTCCACGCTAGTTATTTGGTTCTGTTGAAGTGCTACAAAAACATGAGATTTGATAATTTCCTTTTTAAATTGATTCTGTAAAACAAGTTATTTTACTAAATACTTGAAATTGTCTGAGAAATGAATTGTTATACAGTTTCAATTACGGTTTGATTATATTATGCATATATTGAGATTTATTGTTGTGTTTGTTGATGCCATATTTTGATGATAACAAAATGATTGATTTGTGATTTTAGGAATTCTGAAGTTTAATTTGTTGTTGCTAAGTGTTTATGCAGAATCACTCGAGTTCTGTGTCTCAGTAATCGAGTTTGTATGAAAGTATTGTCAACACTCGAGTGTAATGATTTATAACTCAAGTATTAAGCCTTTTTAGTGTGTTAAAATTCAATACTCTCAGACAACACTCAAGTCATTGATGAAAGTATTGAGAATACTCGAGTATTGAATGCAGGTACTCGAGTATTATGAGTAATGATTCTGTGTTTCAATACTTTCAGTGGAAACTCGAGTATAAGATTGAAGTATTGACAACACTCAAGTGATGTTTTTGTAACACTCGAGTATTGGAACTCAAAATGTTTTATAACTGAATGCTTTCAAGTGAAACTCGAGTATTGAAGTTGAAGTGTTGGCAACACTCGAGTATTGGGTTGTAATACTTGAGTATCGAGGTTTATTTTCAAAATACTACACAACACTTGAAGCAGAATACTCGAGTTACAAATGGAAGTGTTATCAACACTCGAGTATTGTGTTGTAATACTCGAGTATCGAGTTCCATTTTCAAACCACAGCACATCACTTGAAGTTGAACACTCGAGTTAAAATGCAAGTGCTATCAACACTCGAGTACTGGCTTCTAGTACTCGAGTATCGGGCTTTCTTTTATTAGCAAACGCAACACTTGCATTAGTAAACTCGAGTAATGGTAAAAGGAATGTAAACACTCGAGTACTATGAACTGAATACTCGAGTATTGTGGTATTTCAAAAGGACTTTACTTCAAGCTTCTTACTAAACACTCGAGTAGCAGCTGAAAGTGTTTCCATCACTCGAGTACCAAATTACAACACTCGAGTATTTATGTTCAATTTCAAAACTTCTGTAACACTTCAAACAAACACTCGAGTTACTTCAAAAAGTGTTTTACGAACTCGAGTATTAAATCTAAAAACTCAAGTAAAGTTCCATGAGATTCAAATTTACACTTGCTCACTATGATCATCACTCGAGTATTGAGGAACAAAACTCGAGTACTACTTTATCTCACAATGTACTACTCTGATAGCTAAGCCTAGACTTTTACGAAACATTCCTCTTCATGTCTAGAATTTTTGAATGTTACCTGCTCTAATAAATGCTTCTCAGATCTTTCATTAAACATCCCAGGATGCCTGAGAAATGAAGCCGAGCATTTAAGATTTACGCCGTCGACAGTCGAGTAGCATTCAATGAAGCATTAATGACAGTCAAACAAACGACAACTATTCTGAGTAACGGACACCATCTTCACCCTAACGGCTATTCAAACTCAGAGTAACAGATATTGAATACAGTCACGGCTATAAATGAAGAAGCTTTGAAGACAGAAAGGGACGACAACTGAAAAAGAATTTAATACGCCATTACTCTTCACAACTACTTTCTGTCATTATATTCATTATCTCTTGTGAGTTTCAGTACTTTATCATCAACTCTTAGAAGAAAGTTTATCTTGTTCAATTACTTCATATATCTGTGAGATATTCAAGGTTGGGACCTTGAATCATTCGGGCTAAGTTTGAGCTGAGATACAGAGTGCTGAGACTCTGTTTTAGTTCAAGTTGTGAGGGGGAGTGTGTCTTCGGTTGTAAAGGCTCTTGTGAGTCTTGATTATTGTTGCTAGTGGATTGAGAAATCTCAGAGGTGCTCTGAGGACTGAATATAGGTCAAGTGGACCGAACCAGGATAAGTTGCTTGTGTTCAGCTTTCTCTTTATCCCACTCAGTGACTTTGTTTAAATTATTTGATTTCTGTTTTAATTTTAAAAAGTGACCAATTCACCCCATGGTCAAATCCAACTCTAACAGTGATTTTATTGAAGTTAAATCCCTTAGATTGTTTCTTCCATTTCATTAAATTTATAAATGTGATGTTATTCATTGGAAATTCACTTTTGTCTTCAGATAGTTTTGATGATCCTATACTTCTAGTTGGGCAGTGAAGAGCATCCTTATTGTTATAAAGGCCACTAACTTATTTTGTAGCTACTGCTTGGGGTATATAGAAAACTATGTTTATGCACTACTTTTGAAGGTTATATGATGTACGTAGTATATAGGTAAGATCCATGTGCTTCTGTTATACTTTGAAGAATATTTATCTATTGTTGTGGAGCATTGCTCCAAATACTGTTATGAGATTTTGTGTCATTGTAGAACTTTCAGGAAGTTTTTCTTATAGAGGAGCCTCTATCAAAATTTTTACAAGAATTTTAATATCTTGATAACGCCAGATTTGTAATTATGTAATAATCTGGAGTAAAGAAAGTGCATATTGTATCATTTAGCGTTTTGGCAAGTAGTTCACATTTACAAATCGGAAGTTTAAGGAGTGTCAGATCTCATTTTCCATGCCAGTCACTTCTAATTTTTAGGGCATGACATGAACCAATTCAAGAGAAGCATATGTAAATTATAGAGATCTTGAATTGGGGATGAACCAATTCAATAGCGCAGACTTTATGTCACATGATAGGAGCCCATAGGGAAATTCTAACAATTCCATTAGATACATTCAACTATCAAGAGACACATGTGGAAGAAAGCAATTAAATCTTTTTGTTTTTATTTTCTATGTAATTTTATTATTTTAAAAGGGTTATTTTGTATTTAGTTGGTTATTAGGAAGATTTGATCTATCTTTTAGATATTTTAAATTATCGTAATGATCTTTAAAATATATTAGGAGTTTCTTTTAGGATATTATTTTAGATATATGAGTGCCAATTAGGGATCTCAAGGATATTATTTAATATCTATATATTTGATTTAATTTAAGTAGATGGACTCATGTTTATATATCTTTTTTAATATTTTGAGTTATATTAGGGTTAGTAAGTTTCTTTATTTAAGGAGCAAGTTGTGTTCAATTATTTTAGGATGAATGAGAAGTTTTTCCTAGACAAGTTTTAATTTGTGATTTGTATTTTGGATAGAATACACACGAAAATGATCAACTCTTATGGAATATTTTTTAACTAAAGATGTAGAGATGAGTTCCTCTAGAGTTTTAGTTGATAGGTTAAGTTACAAAGTGATTGATCAACTTTTGTGGAGCATTTTATAGTTAAGGATCGAAAGACAAATTCCTCTAAGGTTTTAGTTGATCACGGATCGTTTGGATTCACTACTAAAACCTAAGTTTTGTCCAAGTACTCACATTTTTTTCAAAACCTACGCTTTGTTACAAAACTTAGGTTTGAAACCTAGGTTTTGAAAAAGCTATTTTCTTGTCAAATCACACATTCTCTCATAATAAATTTTTCTTTCCTATTTCATACTTACTTTTTATCTCGAACTCCCTAAAAGCCAATAACTTTCCAAACATAATCACTTTTAAAAACCTAAGTTTTGTCTCAAAATCCGTAAAAGCTATTATCCCAAAATCTATTATCTAAAACTAGGGGTGGAAACAGGCCAGTGCCCTGTCAGGGGCCTGCAGCCTGGCCTGTAAAAGCCTGCACAGGCCAGGCTTTTTACACGCCCAAGCTGCCTGGGAAGCCTGGGAAGCTTTTTACATGATAGGCCTTTTTGGCCTCTCCAGCAGCCTAGGCTTGTTGTTTTTTTGCCAGTCTGAAAATTTTGTTCATTATTTTTGATGGGAGACTAGAGATCTAATGACAAGAGAGCAAAGAACCAAAGAGAAAAATAAGAGGGGAATTGGGAACTCAAAATGGTATGGGTAACTACGTCTGAGACGGTGGTGTAAGGCAGTAGAGATTATCGCTGTGGAAGAACCGAAGAAGTGAAGAACAAAAGAAAACATGCGGCTGTGAAAGATGAAGATCAGGAATGCGACCGTCAAAGGATAAGTGTGCTTGCTAGGTTTTCTTAGTTTGTTTGGGCTTGGGCCCTCTTTTCCTACCATAAAATAAGGGTTACAAAAATTTTAAAAAGGCATGTACTGGGGAATGATTCCATATTTTACATTATGGTTATGAGCAAAGGAAAAACGTGATACAATGGGGCATTTCTGTCGGTTGCTAAATTTGTGAACTAAACATCAACAAGTGTACAGATCTTTTTTTTAACTAAGATGTGCTATATGGTTTCTTTTAGTGGAGATAATATGATGTATTTAATTAAAACAATAAATTATATATGGAAAAATTAAAAAAAAAGGCTTGTACAGGCCACAGACCAGGCAGGCCAAAAACAGGCCCATACACAGGCTTAAAAAAAGCATGTACACAAGCCACAAGCCAGACCTGGCCTGTTTCTACCCTATCCAAAACTTAGGTTTTGCTTTCAACTCCGTAAAAGCTATTCTTAAACAAACTTACAAATGAGCTCCAAATCATTAATTTATGGGTTTATCCAATAAATCCCATATCAAAGCACTTGGGGATTCAGGTACTACAAGGATAATTTATTTCATGTTGGCAAAGGTGAAGTCTAAGTTTAATCCAAGTAATTTCTTTAAGTATGAGGAGAGCCTCCCTCCGTTGACAATTGGAAGGTAAAAAAGGATTAAACAAGTGAAAGTTTTTAGGTTTGTTTTTGTCTTTTGTGTTTTCAAAATTAGGATAATAAATAAGGTAATTTATATGGTTTTTGCATGCATATGTTTCAAATCAAAATAGAGATTAAACCTTGACCCGAGGTTTGTTAAGAAATTTTACAATAACTATGTCAACTAGAGTTTCATGTTTCACAAGACAAAAACTAATATTTTAGTAAAATACTCGAACTATCATTTTATTTTATCTTAATTACACTTATCTCTTTTCTATTTTAAAAATATACATTTTAATTCAAGCCATTAACACCGTTAGAGAATATTACAAAAAGATTCTTGACATGCATGCATGTATTCTAAAGGCCTTTTATTTTGATTTAAAAACGGTTTTCTATATCTGTTTTTTTTTAAAAAAAATCAAACATACCCTTAGTTTGAGGGTGGAAACTACTAACATGGAGGACGACTTTGGACTTCAATAGTTATTTGGTGATTGTAATCTTCATTCCCAAATTAATTCTCAATCACCATAATTCTATTTTGCGCGTTCCTTCATCATACAATTTACTCACTCTTTCTTAATTTATTAGGTTAGTAAAATGAGAACCACTTTATAGGTGTAAATTGTAATCCCATAATATATAGAAATTGTATTACTAAGATCTCATATATTATTGCGTGACACTTCAATAATATAAAACTGATTCTGTAATACCATCGAACAAAGTGATTCAATAAACATGAATAAGTTAAATTGATTCAAACATGTCTTTTTTACGTGGGATCCACTTTCTCTAACTTTATAACCATTTAAACAGCATGAATAAGTGAATCAATGGAACTAATTGACACCTGGCCTCGATCAATAATACCCAAGGACATCTTAACTGCAATGTTAAAACCTAGATGAATTGATACTAAATCGTTCTGTAATATCCCCTTAAGATGCACAATTAACCAATTCAACATTAAGAAGCCTCAAGGAGACATTTGTTTCAAGATCTAGGCTTGATTTGCTTTTTTAAAACAGTTTGTTTATTGTTTAACAATTTAGTTTTATAATGGTGTTTTTAAAAAAACAAAAAAGAAGTAGAAACCTACTTTTAAAAACTAAAAGACCAAAATAATTTTTAATTGTTTTCTTATTTTTATTTTAGTATTTTATTGTTAGAGAACCTTTCTTTTCTGCTTAATGACTTTTTCTCCCATCTGATGAGTTGAATTCTCGTTAAAGCTTCACCCTCCAGTTTTAGTGTTTATATTAAAAAAAGGGTTTTATTTTTTGTTTATTTAAAAAAAAGTTTTATAAAACTGTTTTGGAAAAAAAGTCAAACATAGCCTTAATTTGAAGTTGGAAACTACAAACAAATCGGATGATTTTGAACCTCATCAAGTAGTTATTTGGTGATTATGTTCTTCATTCTAAAGCAAATTCTCAAGTACTGTTATTATATTTTGTGCATTCCTTCATCAACTAATTTACTAAATCTCTCCTCACTATTACTTTATTAGGTAGTAAAAGGACCACCTCTTTATAGGTGTAATCGCAAAATATTTAGAAATTAATATTAATTCGGTCTCATATATTCTTGCGATAAACTGTCACTAATATATAAAGATACTTTTATAATACCATAGACAAAATAATTATACTAAATTTGAATTGACAATCATCATCACTTTGATACAACGTTGTGCAATAATTTATTTCGCATGCTTGTTGGGATCTTTAACAAGTGCATGCACAAAAAATATAAATAGGCATAAAGAAATTTAGATTCTTTTATCCTTGTATGTTTCAAATGGGCAATGCAGGAATGCTCTGCTCATGCCTAAAGAAATTACTTGGATCAACCTTAGACTTCACCTTCACCAGCCTCATAAAATTACCATTAAAGTACTTGAATCCCCAAGTGCTTGACCTCAAGAAGCTTGTGCTGTTGAATTGATTCATCCCCAAGTCAAGGTCTCTGTAATTCACATATGCTTC